>MU106365.1:125087-166584 GCA_012274485.2 Sinapis alba | reverse complement strand
ATTAGCTAAAGACTACCTTAGTCGTACATAGCTTAGATCATTTCAACTTATACGCAGTGGATTATTCTCTACTTAACCATTGGTTTAAAACATTTCTTACACTAGTCTGGTCGATTAACATCAGCTTTGGTTAGTTTACTCAACTACCAACTAGCTTAAAGGTTCATTCAAAACCCAAACTAAGTCATACAAATCTGAGCTTAAAGCTTCATTCTTGTAGTGATGGGACCATTCTGGACAGTCCATTGTTCGTTGAGTTAAATCCTTCCATTCAGTACGGATAAGGCTGAGCATATCAGCCTATCAGTACGTATGGGTCAATTTTTCATGGCCTCATGGACCAGTCTGGACAGTCCTTGGTCCTTCCAGGCAGTACAGAGGGTTGTTCGTATCAGCCTATCAGTACCTATGGGTCGATTTTTCAAAGCCTGATGGACTAGTCTGGACAGTCCTTGGTCCTTCCAGGCAGTACAGATGGCTGATCGTATCAGTCTATCAGTACGTATGGGTCAATTTTCATGTACTGATGAAACCAGTCGGGACAGTCCATGGTTCGTTGAGTTAAATCCTTCCATTCAGTACGGATAAGGCTGATCATATCAGCCTATCAGTACGTATGGGTTGATTTTTCATAGCCTGATTGACCAGTCTGGACAGTCCTTGGTCCTTCCAAGCAGCATAAATGGCTGATCGTATCAGCCTATCAGTATGTATGGGTTATTCTTTATGTACTGATGGGACCAGTCTGGACAGTCCATGGCTCGTTGAGTTAAATCCTTCCATTCAGTACGGATAAGGCTTAGCATATCAGCCTATCAGTACGTATGGGTCAATTTTTCATGGCCTGATGGACCAGTCTGGACAGTCCTTGGTCCTTACAGACAGTACGGATGGCTGATCGTAACAGCCTATCAGTACGCATGGGTCACTTTTCATGTACTGGTGGGACAAGTACGGACAGTCCATGGTCTGTTGAGTTAAATCCTTCCATTCAGTACAGATAAGGCTGATCATATAAACCTATCAGTATGTATGGGTCGATTTTTCATGGCCAGATGGACCAGTCTGGACAGTCCTTGGTCCTTCCAAGGAGTACGGATGGCTTATTGTATCAGCCTATCAGTACGTATGGGTGAGTTTTCGTTTATTGATGGGACCAATCCGGACAGTCCATGGTCCATTGAGTTAAATCCTTCCAATCAGTACGGATAAGGCTGATCATATCAGCCTATCAGTACCTATGGGTCGATTTTTCAAAGCCTGATGGACTAGTCTGGACAGTCCTTGGTCCTTCCAGGCAGTACAGATGGCTGATCGTATCAGTCTATCAGTACATATGGGTCAATTTTCATGTACTGATGAAACCAGTCGGGACAGTCCATGGTTCGTTGAGTTAAATCCTTCCATTCAGTACGGATAAGGCTGATCATATCAGCCTATCAGTACGTATGGGTTGATTTTTCATAGCCTGATTGACCAGTCTGGACAGTCCTTGGTCCTTCCAAGCAGCATAAATGGCTGATCGTATCAGCCTATCAGTATGTATGGGTAATTTTTTATGTACTGATGGGACCAGTCTGGACAGTCCATGGCTCGTTGAGTTAAATCCTTCCATTCAATACGGATAAGGCTTAGCATATCAGCCTATCAGTACGTATGGGTCAATTTTTCATGGCCTGATGGACCAGTCTGGACAGTCCTTGGTCCTTACAGACAGTACGGATGGCTGATCGTAACAGCCTATCAGTACGCATGGGTCACTTTTCATGTACTGGTGGGACAAGTACGGACAGTCCATGGTCTGTTGAGTTAAATCCTTCCATTCAGTACAGATAAGGCTGATCATATAAACCTATCAGTATGTATGGGTCGATTTTTCATGGCCAGATGGACCAGTCTGGACAGTCCTTGGTCCTTCCAAGGAGTACGGATGGCTTATTGTATCAGCCTATCAGTATGTATGGGTAATTTTTCATGTACTGATGGGACCAGTCCGGACAGTCCATGGATCGTTGAGTTAAATCCTTCCATTCAGTACGGTTATGCTGATAATATCAGCCTATCAATACGTATTGGTCAATTTTTCATGGCCTGATGGACCTGTCTGGACGCTCCTTGGTCCTTCCAGTCTGGACGGATGGCCGATCATATCAACCTATAAGTACATATGGTTCATTTTTTATTTACTGATGGGACCAGTCCAGATAGTCCACGGTCCGTTAAGTTAAATCCTTCCATTCAGTACAGATGAGGCTGATCATATAAGCCTATCAGTACATATGGATCGATTTTTCATGGCCAGATGGACAAGTCTGGATAGTCCTTGATCCTTCCAGGCAGTACGGATGGATGATCGTATCAGCCTATATGTACGTATGGGTCATTTTTCATGTACTGATGGGACCAGTACAGATAGTCCATAGTCCGTTGAGTTAAATCCTTCCATTTAGTACGGATAAGGCTGATTCATATCAGCCTATCAGTACGTATGTATCGTTTTTTCATGGGAAGATGGACCAGTCTTGACAGTCCTTGGTCCTTCCAGGCAGTAAGGATGGCTGATCGTATCAGTCAATCAGTATTTTCATGTACTGATGGGACCAGTCTAGACAGTCCATGGTCCGTTGAGTTAAATCCTTCCATTCAGTACAGATAAGGCTGATCATCTCAGCCTATAAGTACGTATGGGTCGATTTTTCATGGCCAGATGGACCAGTCTGGACAGTCCTTGGTCCTTCCAGGCAGTACAGATGGCCGGTCGTATCAGCCTATCAGTATGTATAGGTAAGTTTTCATGTACTGATGGGAGCAGTCTGGACAGTCCATGGTCCTTTGAGTTAAATCCTTCCATTCAGTACGGATAAGGCTGATCATATCAGCCTATCAGTACATATGGGTCAATTTTTCATGGCCATACGGACTAGTCTGGACAGTCCTTGGTCCTTCCAGGGAGTACAAATGGCTGATTTTATCAACCTATCATTATGTATGGGTAATTTTTCTTGTAGTGATGGGACCAGTCTGGACAGTCCATGGTCTGTTGAGTTAAAATCCTTCCATTAAGTACGGATAAGGATGATCATATCAGCCTATTAGTCCGTGTGGGTCAATTTTTCATGGCCTGATGGACAAGTCTGGAAAGTCCTTGGTCCTTCCAGGGAGTACGGATGGCTGATCGTATCAGCCTATCAGTACGTTTGGGTCATTTTTCATTTACTGATGGGACTAGTCTGGACAGTCCATGGTCCTTTGAATTCAATCCTTCCATTAAGTATGAATAATGCTGATCATATCAGCCTATCAGTACGTATGGATCGATTTTTCATGGCCTGATGGACCTGTCTGGAAATTCCTTGGTCCTTCCAGGCAGTACAGATGGGTGACCGTATCAGCCTATCAATACGTATGGGTAACTTTTCACGTACTGATGGGACCAGCCCGGACAGTCCATGGTCCTTTGAGTTAAATCCTTCCATTAGGTATGGTTAAGGCTGATCATATCAGCCTATCGGTACATATGGGTCGATTTCTCATGGCCTGATGGACCAGTCTGGAGAGTTCTTGGTCCTTGGTCCTTCCAGGCAGTACAGATGGCTGATTGTATCAGCCTATCAGTACGAATGGGTCAATTTTCATGTACTGATGGGACCAGTCTTGACAGTTCATGGTCCGTTGAGTTAAATCCTTCCATTCTATACAGATAAGGCTGATGGACCAGTCTGGACAGTCCTTGGTCCTTCCAGGCAGTACAGATGGCTGATCGTATCAGCCTATCAGTATGTATGGGTCATTTTTCATTTATTGATGGGACCAATCTGGACAGTCCCTGGCCCGTTGAGTTAAATCCTTCCATTCAGTACGGATAAGGCTGAGCATATCGGCCTATCAGTACGTATGGGTCAATTTTTCATGGCCTGATGGACCAGTCTGGACAATCCTTGGTCCTTCCAGGCAATACGGATGGCTGATCGTATCAGCCTATCAGTATGTATGGCTGAGTTTTCGTTTATTGATGGGACCAATCCGGACAGTCCATGGTCCATTGAGTTAAATCCTTCCAATCAGTACGGATAAGGCTGATCATATCAACCTATCAGTACCTATGGGTTGATTTTTCAAAGCCTGATGGACCAGTCTGGACAGTCCTTGGTCCTTCCAAGCAGCACAAGTGGCTGATCGTATCAGCCTATCAGTATGTATGGGTCATTTTTACATGTACATATGGGACCAGTCTGGACAGTTCATGGCCCGTTGAGTTAAATCCTTCCATTCAGTACGGATAAGGCTGAGCATATCAGCCTATAAGTACGTATGGGTCAATTTTTCATGGCCTGATGGACCAGTCTGGACAGTCCTTGGTCCTTTTAGGCAGTACGGATGGCTGATCGTATCAGCCTATCTGTACGTATGGGTGAGCTTTCGTGTATTAATGGGACAATTCCTACAGTCCATTGAGTTAAATCCTTTCATTCAGTACGGATAAGGCTGATCATATCAGCCTATCAATACGCATGGGTCTATTTTTCATGGCCTGATGGACCAGTCTGGACAGTCCTTGGTCCTTCGAAGCAGTACGGATGGGTGATCGTATCAGCCTATCAGTACGTATGGGTAATTTTTCACGTACTGATGGGACCAGCCCGTACAGTCCATGGTCTGTTGAGTTATATCATTCCATTCAGTACGGTTAAGGCTGATCAAATCAGCCTATCAGTTCGTATGGGTCGATTTTTCAAGGAATGATGGACCGAGTCTTGACAGTCCTTGGTCCTTTCAAGCGGTATGAATGGATGATCGTTTCAGCCTATCAGTACATATGGGTCATTTTTCTTGTACTGATGGGGCCAGTCTTGACAGTCCATGGTCCGTTGAATTAAATCCTTCCATTAAGTAAGGATAAAGCTAATCATATCAGCCTATCACTACGTATGGGTCGTTTTTTCATGGCCTGATGGACCAGTATTGACAGTCCTTTGGTCCTTCCAGGGAGTACAGATGGCTGATTGTATCAGCCTATCAGTAGGTATGGGTGAGTTTTCATGCACTGATGGGACCAGTCCGGACAGTCCATGGTCCATTGAGTTAAATCCTTCCATTCAGTACGTAAAAGGCTGATCATATCAGCCTATCAGTACGTATGTGTCGATTTTTCATAGACTGATAGACTAGTCTGGACAGTCCTTGGTCCTTCCAGGCAGTACGGATGGCTGATCGTATCAGCCTATCAATACGTATGGGTCATTTTTCATGTACTGATGGGACCATTCCGGACAGTTCATGGTCCGTTGAGTTAAATTCTTTCAATCAGTACTGATAAGGCTGATCATATCAGACTATCAGTACGTATGATTCAATTTTTCATGGACTAATGGATCTGTCTGGACAGTCCTTGGTCCTTCCAGGCAGTACGGATGGCTGATCTTATCAGCCTATCAGTATGTATGGGTAATTTTTCATGTACTGATGTGACAAGTCTGGACATTCCATGGTCTGTTGAGTTATATCCTTCATTTAAGTACTGATAAGGCTGATCATATCAGCCTATCAGTATGTATCGGTAAATTTTTCCTGGTCTGTTGGACCAGTCTGGACATTCCTTGGTGCTTCAGAGTAGTACGGATGGCTGATCGTATCAGCCTATCAGTACGTATGGGTCATTTTTCATGCACTGATGGGACCAGTCCAGACAGTCCATGGTCCGTTGAGTTAAATCCTGTCGTTCAGTACTGATAAGGCTGATCATATTAGCCTATCAGTACGTATGATTCGATTTTTCATGGCCTAATGGACCTGTCTAGACAGTCCTGGGTCCTTCGAGGTAGTACGGATGGCTGATCGTATCGGCGTATCAGTATGTATGGGTCATTTTTCATGTCCTGATGGGACCAGTCTAGACAGTCCATGGTCCGTTGAGTTAAATCCTTCCATTTTATACGGATAAGGCTGATCATATCAGCCTATCAATACGTATGGGTCGATCTTTCTTGGACTGATGGACCAGTTTGGACAGTCCTTGGTCCTTCCGGCCAGTACGGATGGCTGATCGTAAGTCTATCAGTACGTATGGGTCATTTTTCATACACTCATAGGACAAGTCCAGACAAGTCCAGACAAGTCCAGACACTATATCCTATCCATTCAGTTCACAAGGCACACGGCCACACCCAGGAAATTCCCCAGGAAATCCTGGACCACTATCCAACACGCGGCTAACTGGTTTCATGTGGATCATTCCCTTTGGCCACACCAAACCACAATCGACCATGGCTGGTTCCCAAATCTGACCTATCCAAATAAATTCCCAAAAACTAAATAAAATTCATGAAAATTCCCTATAAATCCTAACTAAGAATATTCCATAATCAGAATCCAAATAACCGGCCTCGATCCTATTGATCTCGGCCACAATCGGCCTATTTGGCCATAACTGACCATCCATGAATCAATTAGGTAAAACCTAATAAAACCCATGATAATGCATGATAAATCCCCACTAAGAGGAATCCATGGTTGGAATTCAAATAATACCACCGGAGCATACAGAACCCGACCAAGACCAGTCTGTCCTAAGGCCAAGGGTTATGTTCCTGGACCGGCCAAAGCCTTGGTCCAGTCATATTAAGATGAACTGGCCATCCATATAAAGAATATAGAATATGAGAAGGAAATTAAATAAGAAAATGGGAAGAAATGGGTCAGGAACCACCAAACCAACCACAGCCACACGGCTTCATGCCGCGGCCATGGCAGGATGGATCGGTCCATCCCACTCACCTTGGGCGTGCGCTCTGGAGTGCTCAAGCCCTTCTCTAAATCCTTATCCTTGCCTCTAGTTCCCATCATCAATCGATCTCCACTCCACACAAGACAACTCCTGATCGGAATCAATCACCAACACACAGCCAAGCCTTGATCTCTCTCTCTCTCTCTCTCTTTCTTTTCTTTCTCTCTGTCACGATTTTGGCAGAGCTTTCCTTAGGGAAAATTATGTCAATTCTGGACCCCTAGGGTCTGTATTTAAAGGCCAGAACCGACCCCCAACCGCCTGGGCAAACAGGCATGACTTGTTGGCCGAATGGGTGCACCATTCGCACCCCTTCGCCCCAACTGCCTCCAACCGCCCCTTCTCTCCCTTATCCTGTTCGATTGCAAGCTCCAGGGTCCTGTCCACTGCTCCCAATTTGTCCAAGACCCCACTGGTCGGACCTCTCTTGGCCACCCAGGCCGACACCATAACCGCCCCTGACCCGAGTCCCACGACTAAGACCCAAACCCTTCACCCAGCTGAGGTGAGCTGGTTTCTAGCTGCCCCAGCTAAGTAAGCTAGTGGTCCAGCTACCGGAGCTGACTTAGTCTAGTGGTACAGCTGATATAGCTGACCTGGTCGAGTGTGAGATGCACCAAACTGTCCCGAGCTTGATCTAGCTGGCTGAACTGGATCCATACCTTCTCCAACTATGTTAGATCTCCTCTAACCTTTCCTCCCTTGCCTTCCTTCGATTCTGGTTTAGTCTCAGCCTACTGAGGCCCTTAACCATCCGTTCCAGCCATGACAAGTCTCCAGCCATGACAACCTTTCCTCCCTTGCCTTCCTTCGATTCAGGGACATGACAAGTCTCCCCCACTTGAGATGGATTCGTCCTCGAATCCGACCCTTGACTTTTCTCCATGGAAAACTTGCTATACCATTCTCGGAAGTCCGCTTTCATCCTTGCTTCGGTCTCCCAAGTCACTTGTTCTTGTCCATTGCAATCCCAAACAACTTTGACCATCTGTATGGTCTTCCTTCTCATAGCTTTCTCCATCCTATCTACAATCCGAATTGGCCTTGTCTCCAGGGTGAGGTTAGTGCCTAGATTCGCTGGAATCTCAGGGATAACTATGTCTTGATCCAAAAGACATTTCCTCAACTGAGATACATGGAACACATTGTGAAATGCATCCATCTTTGTTGGAAGGTCCAGCTTGTAAGCCACCGCACCAACCCTCTCTATGATCCTGAATGGACCCAAGTATCTTGGATCCAACTTCCTTCGGCCAGACACTCTCTTCCGGCCCTTAAAGGTAATCATCTTTAAGTAGACCATGTCGCCTATACTAAACTCCACATGCTTCCTTCTTCTGTCCGCATAGGACTTGTTGCGGTCCTGCGCCTCTTTCATCTTATCCCTTATAAACTTGATCTTCTCCGTGGTCTCCTCCACAATATCAGGCCCTATCATGCTACGCTCCCCCACTTGGGTCCAGCATAATGGTGTCCTGCAAGGTCGCCCATACAAAGCCTCATAGGGTGACATCCCAATGCTAGTGTGATAGCTGTTGTTGTAAGCAAACTCCACCAAGGGCAGATGCCTCTCCCAAGAATCTCCCCAATCCAAGACACATGCCCTAAGCATGTCCTCCAATATCTGGATGGTCCTTTCAGACTGACCATCTGTTTGTGGATCGTAAGATGTACTCATGTTCACCCTTGTTCCCAAGGCCTTTTGGAAAGCCTTCCAGAAGTAAGAAGCAAACCGAGGATCCCTATCCGAAACAATACTGGCCGGCACTCCATGCAAGCGTACTATCTCGTCCATGTAGACCCGCACCAAAGGCTCCACACCATCAGTCTTCTTGATTGGTATGAAATGGGCTGACTGTGTAAAACGGTCCACCACCACCCATACCGAATCCTTCCTGTTCCGGGTCGTGGGAAATCCAGACACAAAATCCATGGTGACATGATCCTACTTCCACTCTGGGATAGGTAGGTTCTGTAGTAACCCACTGGGTACCTGATGCTCTGCCTTAACGAGTTGGCAAGTAGGACACTTAGCCACCCATTCGGCCACATTAGTATTCATACGAACCCAATGGTAATACCTCTTCATGTCCTTGTACATCTTGTTCAGTCCCGGGTGCACAGAGAACTTAGACTTATGAGACTGACCCATAATATCTTCCTTGAGTTCCCGCACATTCGAAACACTGATCCTCCCATGGACCAAGATGGTTCCATATTGTGCAACCTGGTACTCCGTCTTATCATTCAGTGCCACCTTCTGAAAGTTCTCATCCAAACCTTGTGCTTGCTTAATCCTAGAAAGAATATCCGCCTGGTTCACTGCCTCCAAACCCAAGGGCTCGTCCTTGCTGGCCACTGTGTTCAGACGCAATGTCCGGACCATTCCCTCCAGTACATCCGCCTCCTTCTCAGCTGACACTTCAGCCCTTCTTCTACTCAGGGCATCAGCCACTAGATTTGCCTTACCAGGATGGTAAGCAATCTCAAGATCATAATCGGCCACAAACTCAATCCATCTTCTTTGTCTCAAATTCAACTCAGGCTGAGTGAATATATACTTGAGACTCTTGTGGTCGGTAAAGATCTGAACCTTGGCTCCATACAGATAGGATCTCCATATCTTGAGAGCAAACACTACTGCAGCCATTTCCAGGTCGTGGGTTGGGTAGTTACCCTCATGCTTCTTCAATTGCCTAGATTCGTAGGCAATGACCTTACCGTGTTGAGTCAGTACACATCCCAATCCAGTGATGGATGCATCCGTGTATACCACATACGGTTGATCGGCCTCTGGCAGAACCAGGATAGGTGCATTTGTCAACATATCCTTCAAGGCAGAGAAACACTTCTCACACTCATCCGACCATACAAACTTCACATCCTTACCGGTTAGTTGTGTCATGGGTTGAGCCAAGCTGGCAAACCCTTTGACAAACTTCCGGTAATATCCGGCCAGGCCTAGGAAACTCCTGACCTATGTGGCATTCTTAGGCCGTGGCCATCCTTGTATGGCCCTAATCTTCTCGGGATCAACTGAGACTCCCTGGTCCGACACAATGTGTCCAAGGAAACCAACACTCCTTTGCCAAAAACTACACTTGCTTAATTTGGCAAAGAGTTGTTGTTTCCTCAACCGTCCCAACACAGCCCGTAGATGCTTCTCATGGTCTTCCTTATTCTTGGAGTATACTAATATATCATCTATGAAGATGATTACAAATTCATCCAAGAAGTCACAGAAGATACCATTCATCATCTTCATGAATGCTGCTGGTGCATTGGTCAATCCGAATGGCATGATCACAAACTCATAGTGGCCGTACCTAGTTCGGAATTTTGTCTTTCTAATGTCATTTGGTTCAATAAGGATCTGGTGATACCCTGAAGCCAAATCAATCTTAGAAAACCACTTTGCACCCCTGAGCTGATGCAACAGCTCATCTATCCGAGGTAATGGGTACTTGTTCTTCACAGTGACCCGGTTCAACCCTCGATAGTCAATGCACAACCTGAACTACCATCCTTCTTTTTCACAAAGAGAACTGGTAATCCCCATGGCGACACACTAGGTCGTATAAAACCTTTGTCCAGCAACTCTTCAAGTTGCTTCTTAAGCTCGGCCATCTCGGCAGGAGCCATTCTATAGGGACTTTTGGATAGTGGGGCCGTCCCTGGTTCCAGTTCTATTATGAATGGGTCTGATCTATCAGGGGGAATGCCATGTAAGGACCCAAACACATCATGGAACTCGCGGACCAGCAGTATTCCCTCCGGGTCACCACCCCCTACGACCTCCTTAGTGGCGATTGTGGCCAAATAAGCCTCACAACCCTTCCTCAGCATCCTCTCCACATGGATCGCTGACACCACCAAGCATCCAGAGGCCTGACGTATACCTTGGAACCTGATCGGAGATCCACACCCACTCTCAAAAAGCACACGCCCCCGGTGACAGTCAAGAGTGGCCTGATTCTTTCCAAGCCAGTCCATACCTAATATCACCTTGGGATTCTTTAGGTGGACTACCACAAGATCCACAGGCATGACCCAGTCTTGGATCACCACTGGGACGTCCTGTATCACCCCTAGTGAACTCATAACCTGCCCACCGGCCGCGTTCACTACCCCAGGACAATCCCCCGTTCCCAACTGGAACAACCCCTTTCCGAGCATCCCTGGACTCACAAAGCTATGTGTAGCTCCAGTATCGAAAAGTACGTGTGTTTTCACACCACCAATACTTAGGGTCCCTACACATGACCCAATCTAAGTACCTAACCATTCTAAGTTCCGTACCATGCCATTCTACTGAATTAAAAAAGAACAAGATCAATATTTACCAGTGATCGCTTGGAATGGTCCAGCCTTGTTCTCATCTTTAGACAGCTCATACACACGGGGTGTTGAGGTCTGTCCACGGTTCTGATCTGGCCGACTAGCCTCTCCTCGGCTCTTGCTAGGCCCGGATGACAGCTTAGGACAGTCCTTGCCGATATGTACCTTCCTACCATAGTAGTGGCACGTCCTGGTATCTCCACCAGCTCCTTGCTCCTGTCTGGGACAGTCCCGAGCTGAGTGGTCCATCTTGACACAACGGAGGCAAGCTCCCATTGCTCTCCAGCATTCACCTCCATGGTGTCTTCCACACTTAGGGCACGCAGACCTACCACTTGAAGGTTTACCTTCCTCAGCCTGGTCCCTCTTCCTCTTCCGGTCATTGCTACCACCAGTGGCAGACGAGTGGCTCCGGATTTTTAGCTTAGCTTCCTCAGCTAGGTTGGTCTCTAACATGGCCATCCTTTCCACCAACTCGGACACGGTGTGGAAAGTGCGGACAGAGCAGTAGGTTCGGAGCTCCACCCTAAGGCCTCTAATGAACCGACGAACCTGAACTGACTCATCCTCCAGTTCCTTACCCACATAGCGCCTGAGTCGGTTGAACTCCTCCTCGTACTCCCTAACCGTCCTGCGACCCTGGACCAGGTCCAAGAACTTTGCCTCCAAACGATCCCAAGCCTCAGCCGGGAAGTACTTGTGGTTGAACTCAACCACAAAGTAGGAGAAGCGTTCAATGGTACCATTGGTACGCTTGTCCAGTACCAACTACCAGTTATGAGCATCTCCCTCCAGGAATTGAACCGCTATGTCCTTTTGATACTCCTCCGGGAATCGAGTTGAGTTGAAGTTGCGGACCAGCCTGCTCCTCCACTCATCAGCCTCCAATGGGTCAACACTTCCAGCAAAGTGTTTGGTGCCCATCTTAGCTATGTGTTCCAGTAGCTTTAGGTAATCCATTCTCCTAACCGTCCTAGGTGGTGGGTCAATCTCCACCACCTCAGCCACCTGTTCCACTCGCCTACCAGACTAAGGGAACAGCTGTAGGAATGGTTCCAGCTTGACCCACAGACGAGTTCACCAGTGGAGTGAACACTTGGGTCAGAGCTATCATTTGGTTACCCATAGCTTTCATAGCTTCCAGCACATCCTTCATAGATGGTTCCGTAGCTGGGTTAGCTATCCCAACTGTCACATTGCCCGCAGCCTCTACACGCCCATCCTGGCAACCAGCATGTGAGGACTCACCCTCATCCTCCAGCTCCCTGTGCTGATCATTGGCTCCATCAGCTGGCCCCAGCACCTGTTCCAGCTGAGTTCCAGCTCCATCCACCCGAACCTCGGTCGGGTTGAGTTGGGCAATTGGTAGTCCGGCTCCCACATCAGCCACCTAGAACCAACTCCGCTCTGATACCAACTTGTAAGACCCGATCCTGGTCCAAAGGACCCAACTAGGACCCGAAGCCTTACCATGTTATTCATGTAATTTTTGTTCACTTTTAAGGTCCGATATTTCTCTAAGTCATTTTTCAATCATATGAGGTTCAAACATTTGGATTCCTTAGTTTATTCAGATAAGAGAAGTTGTATCTTTATTAATATAAAACTTGTGATCCAATACATAGATTCAGTTGCACAATAGGCTATCATAAGTTTATGTGTCCATACTAACTATACTATCCCACAACCCACACATCCATCCACGGCTCAGGTCTTCATGGTTCCTTTGCCTTGCCACGGTCCTGGCCTGATCCTGAAAGCAACATCATCACAAGACATATGTATGAGTACAATCTGATACCCTAACATACCAATTCTACATTGCATGGTTCGGTTCTCCTATTCTATACACTATGCCCTATCCATTCAATTCACAAGGCACACGGCCACACCCAGGACATTCCCCAGGACGTCCTAGACCACTATTCAACATGCGGCTGACTGGTTTCATGTGGATCATTCCCTTTGGCCACACCAAACCACATTCGACCATGGCTAGTTCCCAAATCAGACCTATCCAAATAAATTCCCAAAAACTAAATAAAATTCATGAAAATTCCGTATAAATCCTATCGAAGAATATTCCATAATCAGAATACAAAGAAACGGCCTAGATCCTATTGATCTCGGCCACAATCGGCCAATTTGGCCATAACTGACCATCCATGAATCAATTAGGTAAAACCTAATAAAACCCATGATAATTCATGATAAATCCCCACTAAGAGGAATCCATGGTCGGAATTCAAAGAATCCCACCGGAGCATACAGAACCCGACCAAGACCAGTCCGGCCTAAGGCCAAGGGCTATGTTCCTGGACCGGCCAAAGCCTTGGTCCAGTCATATTAATATGAAATGGCCATCCATATAAAGAATATAGAAGAGAAGAAGGAAATCAAATAAGAAAATTGGAAGAAATAGGTCTGGAACCACCAAACCAACCACAGCCACACGGCTTCATGCCGCGGCCATGGCAGGATGGATCGGTCCATCCCACTTACCTTGGCCGTGCGCTCTGGAGTGCTCAAGCCCTTATCCAACTCCTTATCCTTGCCTCTAGTTTCCATCATCAATAGATCTCCACTCCACACAAGACAACTCCTGATCGGAATCAATCACCAACACACAGCCAAGCCTTGATCTCTCTCTCTCTTTCTTTTCTTTCTCTCCGTCACGATTTTGGCAGAGCTTTCCTTAGGGAAAATTATGTCAATTCTGGACCCCTAGGGTCTGTATTTAAAGGCCAGAACCGACCCCCCAACCGCCTGGGCGAACAGGCATGACTTGTTGGCTGAATGGGTGCAACTTGCACCATTCGCACCCCTTCGCCCCAACTGCCTCCAACCGCCCCTTCTCTCCCTTATCCTGTTAGATTGCAAGCTCCAGGATCCTGTCCACTGCTCAGCCAACTTGTCCAAGACCCCACTGGTCGGACCTCCCTTGGCCACCCAGGCCGACACCATAACCGCCCCTGACCCGAGTCCCATGACTAAGACCCAAACCCTTCACACAACTTAGGTGAGCTGGTTGCTAGCTGCCCCAGCTAAGTGAGCTAGTGGTCCAGCTACCGGAGCTGACTTAGTCTAGTGGTCCAGCTGATATAGCTGACCTGGTCTAGTGTGAGATGCACCAAACTGTCCCGAGCTTGATCTAGCTGGCTGAACTTGATCCATACCTTGTCCAACTATTTTAGAACTCCTCCAACCTTTCCTCCCCTGCCTTCCTTCGATTCCGGTTAAGTCTCAGCCTACTGAGGCCCTTAACCATCCGTTCCAGCCATGATACGCTTGTCCTTAGGTCATGTGACCTGACTGGTGCGTCTCCCCGTACCATGGCTGTGCCCGAAGGCCTTATCCAGATTCAGGGACATGACACATTTCTTGGTCCTTCCAGGTAGTACGGATGGTTGATAGTATGAGCCTATCAGTACGTATAGGTCATTTTTCATGTACTGATGGGACCAGTCCGGACAGTCCATGGTCCATTGAGTTAAATCCTTCCTTCCAGTACGGACAAGGCTGATCATATCAGCCTATCAGTAAATATGGGTCAATTTTTCATGGCCTGATAGACCAGTCAGGAAAGTCCTTGGTCCCTCTAAGCAGTACGGATGGCTAATCGTATAAGCATATCAGTACGTATGGGTCATTTTTCATGTACTGATGGAATAACTCTGAATAGTCCATGGTCCATTGAGTTAAATCCTTCAATTAAGTACGGATAAGGCTGATCATATCAGCCTATCGCTACGTATGGGTCGATTTTTATGCCCTGATGGACCAGTTTAGACAGTCCTTGGTCAATCCAGGCAGGACGGATGCCTGATCGTATCAGCCTACCAGTACGTAAGGATCATTTTTCATGTACTGATGGGACCAGTCCGGACAGTCCATGGTTCGTTGAGTTAAATCCTTCCATTCAGTACAGAAAAGGCAGATCATATCAGCATGTCGGAACGTATGGGTCGATTTTATGGACTGATGTACCAGGTATGGACAGTTCTTGGTCCTTCCAGGCAGTACGGAGGGCTGATCAGATCAGCCTATCAGTACCTATGGGTCATTTTTATGTACTGATGGGACCAGTCCGGGCAGTCCATGGTCCATTGAGTTAGAAGTTTTAATTCAGTACGGATAAGGCTGATCATATCAGCCTATCAGTACGTATAGGTCAATTTTTCATTGCCTGATGGAACAGTCTGGACAGTCCTTGGTTCGTCCAGGCAGTACGGACGGCTGATTGTATAAGCCTATCAGTCCGTATGGGTAATTTTTCATGTACTAATGGGACCAGTCCGGACTGTCCATGTCCGTTGAGTTAAATCCTTCTATTCAGTACGGATAAGGCTGTTCATATCAGCCTATCAATACGTATGGGTCGATTTTTCATGGCCTGATGGACCAGTCTGGACAGTCTTTGGTCCCTCCATGCAGTACGGATGGCTGATCGTATAAGCCTATCAGTATGTATGGGTCATTTTTCATGTACTGATGGGACCAGTCCATACAGTCCATGGCCCGTTCGGTTAAATCCTACCATTCAGTACGGATAAGGCTGATCATATCAGCCTATCAGTACCTCTGGGTCGATTTTTCATGGCCTGATGGACAAGTCTGGACAGTCCTTTAACCCTTCCAGGCAGTACGGATGGCTGATCGTATAAGCCTATCAGTACGTATGGGTCATTTTTCATGTACTGATGGACCTGTCCGGACAGTCCATGGTCCGTTAAGGTAAATCCTTCCATTCAGTACAGATAAGGCTGACCATATCAGCCTATCAGTACGTATGGGTCGATTTTTCATGCCATGATGGACCAGTTTTGACAGTATGTGTTCCTTCCAGGCAGTACGGATGGCTGATCGTATAAGCCTATCAGTACGTATGGGTCATTTTTCATGTACTGATGGGACCAGTCCAGACAGTCCATGGTCCGTTGAGTTCAATCCTTCCATTCAATATGGATAAGGCTGATAATATCAGCCTATCAGTACGTATGGGTCGATTTTTTATGGCCTGATGGACAAGTCTGGACAGTCCTTGGTCCCTCTAGGCAGTACGGATGGCTAATCGTATAAGCCTATCAGTACATATGGGTCATTTTTCATGTACTGATGGGACCAGTCTTGATAGTCCATGGTCTGTTGAGGTAAATCCTTCCATTCAGTACGGATAAGGCTGATCATATGAGCCTATCGATATGTTTGGGTCTATTTTTTTACCTGATGGACCAGTTTGTACAGTCCTTTTTCCATCCAGGCAGTACGGATGGCTGATTGTATCAGCCTATCAATAGGTAAGGGTCATTTTTCATGTACTGGTGGGACCAGTCCACACAGTATCAGCATGTCGGCACGTATGGGTAGATTTTTTATGGACTGATGTACCAAGTCTGGACATTTCTTGGTCCTTCCAGGCAATAAGGATTGTTGATCGTATGAGCCTATCAATACGTATGGGTTATTTTTCATGGCCTGATGGACTAGTCTGGACAGTCCTTGGTCCCCTTAGGCAGTACGTATGGCTAATCGTATAAGCCTATCAGTACGCATGGGTTATTTTTCATGTACTGATGGGACCAGTCTGGATAGTCCACGGTCCGTCCGTTGAGTTAAATCCTTCCATTCAGTACGGATAAGGGTGATCATATCAGCCTATGATTATGTATGGGTCGATTATTCATGGCCTGATGGACCAGTCTGGGAGGTCCTTGGTCCCTCCATGCAGTACGGATGGCTGATCTTATAAGCCTATCAGTACATATGCGTCATTTTTCATGTACTGATGGGACCAGTCTGGATAGTCCATGGTCCGTTAAGTGAAATACTTCCATTCAGTACGGATAAGACTGATCATATCAGCCTATCGGTACGTATGGGTTTATTTTTTATGGCCTGGTGGACCAGTTTGGAAAGTCCTTGGTCCATCCAGGAAGTACGGATGGCTGATCGTATCAGCCTATCAGTACGTCTGGGTTAATTTTCATGTACTAATGGGACCATTCCGGACAGTCCATGGTTCGTTGAGTTAAATCCTTTTATTCAGTACGGATAAGGAAGATCGTATCAGCATGTCGGCTTGTATGGGTTGATTTTTTATGGACTGATGTACCAAGTCTTGACAGTTCTTGGTCCTTCCAGGCAGTACGGATGGCTGATCAGATTAGCCTATCAGTACTTATGGGTCATTTTTCATTTACTGGTGGGACCAGTCCAGACATTCACGGTCCTTTGAGTTAAGTGCTTTAATTCAGTACGTATAGGTCGATTTTTCATTGCCTGATGGAACAATATGGAAAGTCCTTGGTTCTTCCTGGCAGTACAAATGGCTGATCGTATAAGCCTATCAGTACGTATGGGTCATTTTTCATGTACTGATTGGACCAGTCCGTACAGACCATAGTCCGTTGAGTTAAATCCTTCTATTCAGTTTGGATAAGGCAGATCATATAAGCCTATCAGTACGTATGGGTCAATTTTCATGGCCTGATAGACCAGTCTGGACAGTCCTTGGTCCCTCTAGGTAGTACGAATGGCTAACCGTATAAGCCTATCAGTATGTATGGGTCATTTTTCATGTACTGATGGGACTAGTCCGGACAGTCCATGGTCCATTGAGTTAAATGCTTTAATTCAGTACGGATAAGGCTGATCATATCAGCCTATCAGTACGTATTACGTCGATTTTTCATGGCCTGATGGACAAGTCTGAAAAGTCCTTGGTCCCTCCAGGCAGTACGAATGGCTTATCGTGTACGCTTATCAGTACATATGGGTCATTTTTCACGTACTGATGGGACCAGTCTGGACAGTCCATGGTCCGATGAGTTAAATCCTTCCATTCAGTACAGTTATGGCTGATCATATCAGCCTATCTGTACGTATCGGTCGATTTTTATGGCCTGATGGACCAGTCTGGACAGTCCTTGTTCCTTCCAGGAAGTACTGATGGCTGATCGTATCAGCATATCTGTACGTATGGGTAATTTTTCATGTACTGATGGGACCAGTCTGGACAGTCCATGGTCCGTTGAGTTAAATCCTTCAATTCATTTCAAATAAGGCTGATCTTATTAGACTATCAGTACGTATGGGTCAATTTTTCATGGCCTGATGGACACGTCTGGACAGTCCTGGGTCCCTCCAGGCAGTAAGGATGATTGATCGTATAAGCCTATCAGTACGTATGGATCATTTTTCATGTACTGATGGGAGCAGTCTGGACAGTCCATGGTCATTTGTGTTGAATCCTTAAATTCAGTAAGGATAAGGCTGATCATATCAGCCTATCAGTACGAATGGTTCAATCTTTCATGCCCTGATGGACCAGTTTGAACAGTCCGTGGTCCTTCCAAGAAGTACGAATGGCTGATCGTATCAGCCTATCAGCAGTATGGGTTATTTTTCATGTAGTGATGGGACCAGTCTGGATAGTCCATGGTCCGTTGAGTTAAATCCTTCCATTCAGTACGGATAAGGATGATCATATCAGCCTATCGGTACGTATGGGTCGATTTTTTATGCCCTGAAGGACAGGTTTGGACAGTCCTTAGTCCTGCTAGGCAGTACGGATGGCTGATCGTATCAGCCTATCAGTACATATGGGTTATTTTTCATGTAGTGATGGGACCAGTCTGGACAGTCCATGGTCTGTTGTGTTAAATCCTTCCATTCAGTACTGATAAGGCTGATCCTATCAGCATGTCGGTACGTATTGGTCAATCTTTTATGGACTAATTGACCAAGTCTGGACAGTTCTTGGTCCTTCTAGGCAGTACAGATGGGTAATCGTATCAGCCTATCAGTACATATGGGTCATTTTTCATAAACTAATGGGACCAGGCCGGACAGTCCATGGCCCGTTGAGTTAAATTCTTCAATTCATATCAGCCTATCAGTATGTATGGTTCGATTTTTCATGGCCTGATGGACTAGTCTGGACAGTCCTTGGTTCTTCCAGGCAGTACGGATGGCTGATCGTATAAGACTATCAGTACGTATGGGTCATTTTTCATGTACTGATGGGACCAGTCCGGACAGTCCATGGTCCGTTGGGTTAAATCATTCCATTCAGTACGGATGGCTGATCGTATAAGCCAATCAGTATGTATGGGTCATTTTTCATGTACTGATGGGACAAGTCTGGACAGTCTATTGTAAGTTGAGTTAATTCCTTCCATTCAGTACAGATAAGGCTGATCCTATCAGCATGTCGGTACGTATGGGTCGATTTTTTATGGCCTGATGGACCAAGTCTGGACAGTCCTTGGTCCTTCCAGGCAGTACGGATGGCTGATCGTATAAGCCTATCAGTATGTATGGGTCATTTTTCATGTACTGATGGGTCCAGTTTGGATAGTCCATGGTTTGTTAAGTTAAATCTCTCCATTCAGTATGGATAAGGCTGATCATATCAGCCTATCAGTACGTATGGGTCGATTTTTCATACCCTGATGGACCAGTTTGGACAGTCTATGGTCCTTCCAGGCAGTACGGATGGCTAATTGTATCAGCCTATCAATACGTATGGGTCATTTTTCATGTACTGATGGAACCAATCCGGACAGTCCATGGTTCGTTTATTTAAATCCTTCCATTCAGTACGGATAACGCTGATCATATCCGCATGTCTGTACGTATGGGTCCATTTTTTATGGACTGATGGACCAAGTCTGGACAGTCCCTTGTCCTTCCATGCAGTACGGATGGCTGATCGTATAAGCCTATCAATACTTATTAGTCATTTGTCATGTACTGATGGGACCAGTCCGGACAGTCAATGATCAGTTGAGTTAAATCCTTCCATTCAGTACGGTTAAGGCTGATCATATCAGCCTATTACTACGTATGGGTCAATTTTTCATGGCCTGATGGACCAGTCTGCACAGTCCATGGTCCCTCTAGGCAGTAAGGATGGCTGATCGTATAAGACTATCAGTACGTATGTGTCATTTTTCATGTCCCTATGAGTCCAGTTTGGATGGTCCATGGTCCGTTAAGTTAAATCCTTCCATTCAGTACGGATAAGGCTGATCATATCAGCCTATCAATACGTATGGGTCGATTTTTCATGGCCTGATGGACCAGTTTGGACAGTCAATGGTCCCTCTAGGCACTACGGATGGCTGATCGTAAAAGACTATCAGTACGTATGGGTAATTTTTCATGTCCCTATGGGTCCAGTTTGGATGGTCCATGGTGCGTTAAGTTAAATCCTTCCATTCAGTACGGATAAGGCTTATCATATCAGCCTATCAGTACGTATGGGTCGATTTTTCATGCCCTGATGGACCAGATTTGACAGTCTGGGGTCCTTCCAGGCAGTATTGATGACTAATTGTATCAGCCTATCAGTACGTATGGGTCATTTTTCATGTACTGATTTCACCAGTCCGGACAGTCCATGGTTCGTTGAGTTAAATCCATCCATTCAGTACAGATAAGGCCGATCATATCAGCATGTTCGTACGTATGGGTCCATTTTTTATGGACTGATCGACCAAGTCTGGACAGTCCTTGGTCCTTCCATGCAGTACGGATGCCTGATCGTATCAGCCTATCAATACATATTGGTAATTTCTCATGTACTGATGGCACCAATCCGGACAGTCCATGGCCAGTTAAGTTAAATCCTTCCATGCAGTACGGTTAAGGCTGATCATATCAGCCTATCTGTATGTATGGCTCTATTTTTCATGGTTTGATGGACCAGTATGGACAGTACTTGGTCCTTCCAGGCAGTACCGATGTCTGATAGTATCAGCCTATCGGTATGTATGGGTCATTTTTTATGTACTGATGGCACGAGTCCGGACAATCCATGGTTTGTAAAGTTTAATCCTTCCATTCAGTACGGATAAGGCTGATCCTATCAGCATGTCAGTACGTATGGGTCGATTTTTTATGGACTGATGGACCAAGTCTTGACAGTCCTTGGTCATTCCAGGCAGTACGGATGGCTGATTGTATCAGCCTATCAGTACGTCTGGGTCATTTTTTCATGTACTGATGGGACCAGTCAAGACAGTCCATGGTTGTTGAGTTAAATCATTCAATTCAGTACGGATAGGGCTAATCATATCAGCGTATCAGTACGTATGGGTCAATTTTGTATGGCCTGATGGACCAGTCTGGACAGTCCTTGGTCTTTCCACGCAGTAAGGATGGTTGATCGTATCACCCTATCAGTACGTATAGGTCATTTTTCATGTACTGATGGGACCAGTCTGGACAGTCCATGGTCCGTTGAGTTAAATCCTTCAATTCAGTACGGATAAGGCATATAATATCAGCCTTTCAGTACGTATGGGTCAATTTTTGATACCCTGATGGACCAGTTTGGACAGTCTATGGTCCTTCCAGGCAGTACGGATGGCTAATTGTATCAGCCTATCAATACATATGGGTCATTTTTCTTGTACTGATGGAACCAATCCGGACAGTCCATGGCTGTTGAGTCAAATCATTCAATTCTGTACGGATAAGGCTAATCATATCAGCGTATCAGTACGTATGGGTCAATTTTTTATGGCCTGATGGACCAGTCTGGACAGTCCTTTGTCCTTCCAGGCAGTAAGGATGGTTGATCGTATCAGCCTATCAATATGTATTAGTCATTTTTCATGTACTGATGGGACCAGTCCGGACAGTCCATGGTCAGTTGAGTTAAATCCTTCCATTCAGTACGGTTAAGGCTGATCATATCAGCCTATCAGTACGTATGGGTCGATTTTTCATGGCCTGATGGACCAGTTTGGACATTCCATGGTCCCTCTAGGCAGTACGGATGGCTGATCGTATAAGACTATCAGTACGTATGGGTCATTTTTCATGTACCTATGGGTCCAGTTTGGATGGTCCATGGTCTGTTAAGTTAAATCCTTCCATTCAGTACGGATAAGGCTTATCATATAAGCCTATCAGTACGTATGGGTCGATTTTTCATGCCCTGATGGACCAGATTGGACAGTCTGGGGTCCTTCCAGGCAGTATTGATGACTAATTGTATCGGCCTATCAGTACGTATGGGTCATTTTTCATGTACTGATTTCACCAGTCCGGACAGTCCATGGTTCGTTGAGTTAAATCCATCCATTCAGTACAGATAAGGCCGATCATATCAGCATGTTCGTACGTATGGGTCCATTTTTTATGGACTGATCGACCAAGTCTGGACAGTCCTTGGTCCTTCCATGCAGTACGGATGGCTGATCGTATCAGCCTATCAATACATATTGGTAATTTCTCATGTACTGATGGCACCAATCCGGACAGTCCATGGCCAGTTGAGTTAAATCCTTCCATGCAGTACGGTTAAGGCTGATCATATCAGCCTATCTGTATGTATGGGTCTATTTTTCATGGTTTGATGGACCAGTATGGACAGTACTTGGTCCTTCCAGGCAGNTTGGTAATTTCTCATGTACTGATGGCACCAATCCGGACAGTCCATGGCCAGTTGAGTTAAATCCTTCCATGCAGTACGGTTAAGGCTGATCATATCAGCCTATCTGTATGTATGGGTCTATTTTTCATGGTTTGATGGACCAGTATGGACAGTACTTGGTCCTTCCAGGCAGTACCGATGGCTGATAGTATCAGCCTATCAGTATGTATGGGTCATTTTTATGTACTGATGGAACGAGTCCGGACAATCCATGGTTTGTAAAGTTTAATCCTTCCATTCAGTACGGATAAGGCTGATCCTATCAGCATGTCAGTACGTATGGGTCGATTTTATGGACTGATGGACCAAGTCTTGACAGTCCTTGGTCATTCCAGGCAGTACGGATGGCTGATTGTATCAGCCTATCAGTACGTCTGGGTCATTTTTTCATGTACTGATGGGACCAGTCAAGACAGTCCATTGTTGTTGAGTTAAATCATTCAATTCAGTACGGATAGGGCTAATCATATCAGCCTATCAGTACGTATGGGTCAATTTTTTATGGCCTGATGGACCAGTCTGGACAGTCCTTGGTCTTTCCAGGCAGTAAGGATGGTTGATCGTATCAGCCTATCAGTACGTATAGGTCATTTTTCATGTACTGATGGGACCAGTCTGGACAGTCCATGGTCCGTTGAGTTAAATCCTTCAATTCAGTACGGATAAGGCTTATAATATCAGCCTTTCAGTACGTATGTGTCAATTTTTGATACCCTGATGGACCAATTTGGACAGTCTATGGTCCTTCCAGGCAGTACGGATGGCTAATTGTATCAGCCTATCAATACATATGGGTCATTTTTCTTGTACTGATGGAACCAATCCGGACAGTCCATGGCTGTTGAGTCAAATCATTCAATTCAGTACGGATAAGGCTAATCATATCAGCGTATCAGTACGTATGGGTCAATTTTTTATGGCCTGATGGACCAGTCTGGACAGTCCTTGGTCCTTCCAGGCAGTAAGGATGGTTGATCGTATCAGCCTATCAATATGTATTAGTCATTTTTCATGTACTGATGGGACCAGTCCGGACAGTCCATGGTCAGTTGAGTTAAATCCTTCCATTCTGTACGGTTAAGGCTGATCATATCAGCCTATCAGTACGTATGGGTCGATTTTTCATGGCCTGATGGACCAGTTTGGACAGTCCATGGTCCCTCTAGGCAGTACGGATGGCTGATCGTATAAGACTATCAGTACGTATGGGTCATTTTTCATGTCCCTATGGGTCCAGTTTGGATGGTCCATGGTCTGTTAAGTTAAATCCTTCCATTCAGTACGGATAAGGCTTATCATATAAGCCTATCAGTACGTATGGGTCGATTTTTCATGCCCTAATGGACCAGATTGGACAGTCTGGGGTCCTTCCAGGCAGTATTGATGACTAATTGTATCGGCCTATCAGTACGTATGGGTCATTTTTCATGTACTGATTTCACCAGTCCGGACAGTCCATGGTTCATTGAGTTAAATCCATCCATTCAGTACAGATAAGGCCGATCATATCAGCATGTTCGTACGTATGGGTCCATTTTTTATGGACTGATCGACCAAGTCTGGACAGTCCTTGGTCCTTCCATGCAGTACGGATGGCTGATCGTATCAGCCTATCAATACATATTGGTAATTTCTCATGTACTGATGGCACCAATCCGGACAGTCCATGGTTGTTGAGCTAAATCCTTCAATTCAGTACGGATAAGGCTGATCATATCAGCCTATCAGTACGTATGGGTCAATTTTTTATGGCCTGATGGACCAGTCTGAACAGTCCTTGGTCCTTCCAGGCAGTAAGGATGGTTGATCGTATCAGCCTATCGGTATGTATATGTCATTTTTCATGTACTGATGGGACCAGTCTGGACAGTCCATGGTCCGTTGAGTTAAATCCTTCAATTCAGTACGGATAAGGCTTATCATATCAGCCTTTCAGTACGTATGGGTCAATTTTTCATACCCATATGGACCAGTTTGGACAGTCTATTGTCCTTCCAGGCAGTACGGATGGCTAATTGTATTAGCCTATCAATACATATGGGTCATTTTTCTTGTACTGATGGAACCAATCCGGACAGTCCATGGCTGTTGAGTTAAATCATTCAATTCAGTACGGATAAGGCTAATCATATCAGCATATCAGTACGTATGGGTCAATTTTTTATGGCCTGATGGACCAGTCTGGACAGTCCTTGGTCCTTCCAGGCAGTAAGGATGGTTGATCGTATCAGCTTATCAATATGTATTAGTCATTTTTCATGTACTGATGGGACCAGTCCGGACAGTCCATGGTCAGTTGAGTTAAATCCTTCCATTCAGTACGGTTAAGGCTGATCATATCAGCCTATCAGTACGTATGGGTTGATTTTTCATGGCCTGATGGACCAGTCTGGACAGTCCATGGTCCCTCTAGGCAATACAGATGGCTGATCGTATAAGACTATCAGTACGTATGGGTCATTTTTCATGTCCCTATGGGTCAAGTTTGGATGGTCCATGGTCCATTAAGTTAAATCCTGTCATTCAGTACGGATAAGGCTGATCATATCAGCCTATCAGTACGTATAGGTCGATTTTTCATTGCCTGATGGAACAGTATGGACAGTCTATTGTCCTTCCAGGCAGTACGGATGGCTAATTGTATCAGCCTATCAGTACGTATGGGTCATTTTTCATGTACTGATGGCACCTATCTGGACAGTCCATGGTTCGTTTAGTTAAATCCTTCCATTCAGTACGGATAACGCTGATCATATCAGCATGTTTGTACGTAAGGGTCCATTTTTTATGGACTGAAGGACCAAGTCTGGACAGTCCTTGGTCCTTCCATGCAGTACGGATGGCTGATCGTATCAACCTATCAATACGTAATAGTCATTTGTCATGTACTGATGGGACCAGTCCGGACAGTCCATGGTCAGTTGAGTTAAATCCTTCCATTCAGTACGGTTAAGGCTGATCATATCAGCCTATCAGTACGTATGGGTCAATTTTTCATGGCCTGATGGATCAGTCTGGACAGTCCATGGTCCCTCTAGGCAGTACGGATGGCTGATCGTATAAGACTATCAGTAGGTATGGGTCATTTTTCATGTCCCTATGGGTCCAGTTTGGATGGTCCATGGTCCGTTAAGTTAAACCCTTCCATTCAGTACGGATAAGGCTGATCATATCAGGCTATCAGTACGTATGGGTCGATTTTTCATGGCCTCATGGACCAGTATGGACAGTCCATGGTCCCTCTAGGCAGTACGGATGGCTGATCGTATAAGACTATCAGTACGTATGGGTCATTTTTCATGTCCCTATGGGTCCAGTTTGGATGATCCATGGTCCGTTAAGTTAAATCCTTCCATTCAGTACGGATAAGGCTTATCATATCAGCCTATCAGTACGTATGGGTCGATTTTTCATGCCATGATGGACCAGATTGGACAGTCTGAGGTCCTTTCAGGCAGTACGGATGGCTAATTGTATCAGCCTATCAGTACGTATGGGTAATTTTTCATGAACTCATGGGACCTGTCAGGACAGTTCATGGTTTGTTGACTTAAATCCTTCAATTCAGTACGAATAAGGCTGATCATATCAGCCTATCAGTACGTATGGGTCGATATTTCATGGCCTGATGGACCAGTCTGGACAGTTCTTTGTTCTTCCAGGCAGGACGGACGGCTGATTGTATAAGCCAATAAGTACGTCGTATGGGTCATTTTTCATGTACTGATGGGACCAGTCTGGACAGTCCAGGGTCCGTTGTGTTAAATCCTTCAATCCAGTAAGGATAAGGCTGATCATATCAGCCTATCAGTATGTATGGGGCAATTTTTCATGGCCTGATGGACCAGTCTGGACATTCCTCAGTCCCTTAAGGGAGTACTGATGGCACCAATCTGGACAGTCCATGGTTCGTTTAGTTAAATCCTTCCATTCAGTACGGTTAACACTGATCATATCAGCATGTCTGTACGTATGGGTCCATTTTTTATGGCCTGATGGACCAAGTCTGGACAGTCCTTTGCCTTCCATGCAGTAGGGATGGCTGATTGTATCAGCCTATCAATACGTATTAGTCATTTGTCATGTGCTGATGGGAATAGTCCGGACAGTCAATGATCAGTTGAGGTAAATCCTTCCATTCAGTACGGTTAAGGCTGATCATATCAGCGTATCAGTACGTATGGGTCGATTTTTCATGGCCTGATGACCATTACGGACAGTCCATGGTCCCTCTAGGCAGTACGGATGGCTGATCGTATAAGTCTATCAGTACGTATGGGTCATTTTTCATGTCCCTATGGGTCCAGTTTGGATGGTCCATGGTCCGTTAAGTTAAATCCTTCCATTCAGTACGGATAAGGCTGATCATATCAGCCTATCAGTACTTATGGGTCGATTTTTCATGCCCTGATGGACCAGATTGGACAGCCTATCAGTATGTATGGGTCATTTTTCATTTACTGATGGCACCAGTCCGGACAGTCCATGGTTCGTTGAGTTAAATCCTTCCATTCAGTACGGATAACGCTGATCATATCAGCATGTTTGTACGTATGGGTCCTTTTTTTATGGACTGATGGACCAGTCTAGACAGTCCTTGGTCCTTCCAGGCAGTAAGGAAGGCTGATCGTATCAGCCTATCAGTACGTATTGGTCATTTTCCATGTACTGATGGGAGCAGTCCAGACAGTCCTTCGTCCATTGAGTTAAATCCTTCAATTCAGTATGGATAAGGCTTATCATATCAGCCTATCAGTACGTATGGGTCATTTTTTTATAGCCTGATGGACCAGTCAGGACAGTCCTTGGTCCTTCCATTCAGTAAGGATGGCTGATCGTATCAGCCTATCAATATGTATTAGTTATTTGTCATGTACTGATGGGACCTGCCCGGACAGTCCATGGTAAGTTGAGTTAAATCCTTCCATTCAGTACGGTTAAGGCTGATCATATCAGCCTATCTGTACGTATGGGTCAATTTTTTATGGCCTGATGGACCAGTCTGGACAGCATATTGTCCTTCCAGGCAGTTCAGATGGCTGATAGTATCAACCTATCAGTACGTATGTGTAATTTTTCATGTACTCATGGGAGCAGTCTGGACAGTCTATGGTTCGTTGAGTTAAATCCTTCAATTCAGTACGAATAAGGCTGATCATATCAGCCTATCAGTACATATGGGTCGATTTTTCATGGCCTGATGGACCAGTCTAGACAGTCCTTGGTCCTTCCAGGCAGTAAGGATGGCTGATCGTATCAGCCTATCAGTATGTATTGGTCATTTTCCATGTACTGATGGGAGCAGTCCAGACAGTCCTTGGTCCATTGAGTTAAATCCTTCAATTCAGTATGGATAAGGCTTATCATATCAGCCTATCAGTACGTATGGGTCAATTTTTCATAGCCTGATGGACCAGTCAGGACAGTCCTTGGTCCTTCCATTCAGTACGTATGGCTGATCGTATCAGCCTATCAATATGTATTAGTTATTTTTCATGTACTGATGGGACCAGCCCGGACAGTCCATGGTAAGCTGAGTTAAATCCTTCCATTCAGTACGGTTAAGGCTGATCATATCAGCCTATCTGTACGTATGGGTGAATTTTTTATGGCCTGATGGACCAGTCTGGACAGGGACCAGTCTGGACAGTATATTGTTGCTTCCAGGCAGTTCCGATGGCTGATCGTATCAACCTATCAGTACGTATGTGTAATTTTTCATGTACTCATGGGACCAGTCCGGACAGTTCATGGTTTGTTGACTTAAATCCTTCAATTCAGTACGAATAAGGCTGATCATATCAACCTATCAGTACGTATGGGTCGATATTTCATGGCCTGATGGACCAGTCTGGACATTCCTCGGTCGCTCGAGGGAGTACAGATGGCTGCTCACATAAGCCTATCAGTACTAATGGGTTATTTTTCATGTAGTGATGGGACCAGTCTGGATAGTCCATGGTCCGTTGATTTAAATCCTTCCATTCAGTACGGATAAGGCTGATCATATCAGCCTATTGGTACGTATGGGTTGTTTCTTTATGCCCTGATGGACAGGTTTGGACAGTCCTTAGTCCTTCCAGGCAGTACATATGGCTGATCGTATAAGCCTATTAGTACGTATGGGTCATTTTTCATGTTTTGATGGGACCAGTCTGGACAGTCCATGGTCCGTTGTGTTAAATGCTTCAATTCAGTACGGTTAAGGCTGATCATATCAGCCTATCTGTACGTATGGGTCAATTTTTTATGGCCTGATGGTCCTTCTAGGCAGTACCGATGGCTGATCGTATCAGCCTATTAGTACATATGGGTAATTTTTCATGTACTCTTGGGACCAGTCCGGACAGTTCATGGTTTGTTGACTTAAATCCTTCAATTCAGTAAGAATAAAGCTGATCATATCAGCCTATCAGTACGTATGGGTCGATATATCATGGCCTGATGAACCAGTCTGGACAGTTCTTTGTTCTTCCAGGCAGTTTGGATGGCTGATCGTATAAGCCTATCAGTACGTATGGGTCATTTTTCATTTACTGGTGGGACCAGTCTGGACAGTCCATGGTCTGTTGTGTTAAATCCTTCAATTCAGTACGAATAAGGCTGATCATATCAGCCTATCAGTACGTATGGGTCGATATTTCATGGCCTGATGGACCAGTCTGGACATTCCTTGGTCCCTCGAGGCAGTACGGATGGCTGATCACATAAGCCTTTCAGTACGTATGGGTTATTTTTAATGTAGTGATGGGACCAGTCTGGATAGTCCATGGTCCGTTGAGTTACATCCTTCCATTCAGTACGGATAAGGCGGATAATATCAGCCTATCGGTAAGTATGGGTTGATTTTTTATGCCGGTATGGACAGGTTTGGACAGTCCTTAGTCCTTCCAGGCAGTAGGGATTGTTGATTGTATCAGCCTATCAGTACGTATGGGTCATTTTTCATGGTTTGATGCAGACTGGTCCGTTGTGTTAAATCCTTCCATTCAGGACAGATAAGGCTGAACCTATCAGCATGTCGGTACGTATTGGTGATTTTTTTATGGACTGATGAACCAAGTCTGGACAGTCCTTGGTCATTCTAGGCAGTACGGATGGCTGATCGTACCAGCCTATCACAACGTATGGGTCATTTTTCATGTACTGATGGGATCAGTCCGGACAGTCCATGGTCCGTTGAGTTAAATGCTTCAATTCTTTATGAATAATGCTGATCATATCAGCCTATCAGTACGTATGGGTCGATTTTTCATGGCCTGATGGATTAGGCTGGATAGTTCTTGGATCTTCCAGGCAGTACGGATGGCTTATCGTATAAGACTATCAATATGTATAGGTCATTTTTCATGTACTGATTGGACCAGTCCGGACAGTCCATGGTCTGTTGGGTTAAATCCTTCCATTAAGTAAGGATAAGGCTGATCAAATCAGTCTATCAGTACATATGGGTCGATTTTTCATGGCCTGATGGACCAGTCTGGACAGTCCTTGGTTCTTCCAGGCAGTACCGATGGCTGATCGTATCAGCCTATCGGTACGTATGGGTCATTTTTAATGTACTGATGGCACGAGTCCGGACAATCCATGGTTTGTAAGGTTTAATCCTTCCATTCAGTACGGATTAGGCTGATCCTATCAGCATGTCGGTACGTATGGGTCGATTTTTTATGGACTGATGGACTAAGTCTGGACATTCCTTGGTCATTCCAGGCAGTACGGATGGCTGATTGTATCAGCCTATCAGTACGTATGGGTTATTTTTTCATGTACAGATAGGACCAGTCCAGACAGTCCATGGCTGTTGAGTTAAATCATTCAATTCAGTACGGATAAGGCTGATCATATAAGCCTATCAGTACGTATGGGTCAATTTTTTATGGCCGGATGGACCAGTCTAGACAGTCCTTGGTCCTTCCAGGCAGTAAGGATGGTTGATCGTATAAGCTTATCAGTACGTATGGGTCATTTTTCATGTACCGATGGGTCCAGTTTGGATAGTCCATGGTTTGTTACGTTAAATCCTTCCATTCAGTACGGATAAGGCTGATCATATCAGCCTTTGAGTACGTATGGGTCGATTTTTCATACCCTGATGGACCAGTTTGGACAGTCTATGGTATTTCCAGGCAGTATGGATGGCTAATTGTATCAGCCTACCAATATGTATGGGTCATTTTTCATGTACTGATGGAACCAATCCGGACAGTCCATGGTTTGTTTAGTTAAATCCTTCCATTCAGTACGGATAACGCTGATCATATCATCATGTCTGTACGTATGGGTCCATTTTTTATGAACTGATGGACTAAGTCTTGACAGTCCTTGGTCCTTCCATGCAGTACGGATGGATGATCGTATCAGCCAATCAATACGTATTAGTCATTTGTCATGTACTGATGGGACCAGTCCATGGTCAGTTGAGTTAAATCCTTCCATTCAGTACGGTTAAGGCTGATCATATCAGCCTATCAGTACGTAAGGGTCGATTTTTCATGGCCTGATGGACCAGTCTGGACAGTCCATGGTCCCTCTAGTCAGTACGGAAGGCTGATCGTATAAGACTATCAGTACGTATGGGTCATTTTTCATGTCCCTATGGGTCCAGCTTGGATGGTCCATGGTCCGTTAAGTTAAATCCTTCCATTCAGTACGGAGAAGGCTGATCATATCAGCCTATCAGTACGTAAGGGTCGATTTTTCATGGCCTGATGGACCAGTCTTGACAGTCCATGGTCCTTCTAGGCAGCACGGATGGCTAATCGTATATAACTATCAGTACATATGGTTCATTTTTCATGTCCCTATGGGTCCAGTTTGGATGGTCCATGGTCCGTTAAGTTAAATCCTTCCATTCAGTACGGATAAGGCTTATCATATCAGCATATCAGTACGTATGGGTCGATTTTTCATACCCTGATGGACCAGATTGGACAGTCCGGGGTCCTTCCAGGCAGTACGGATGACTAATTGTATCAGCCTATCAGTACGTATGGGTCATTTTTCATGTACTGATTTCACCAGTCTGGACAGTCCATGGTTTGTTTAGTTGAATCCATCCATTCAGTACGGATAAGGCTGATCATATCAGCATGTACGTACGTATGGGTCCATTTTTTATGGACTGATCGACCAACTCTGGACAGTCGTTGGTCCTTCCATGCAGTACGGATGGCTGATCGTATCAGCCTATCAATACATATTGATAATTTTTCATGTACTGATGGGACCAATCCGGACAGTCCATGGTCTGTTGGGTTGAATCCTTCCATTCAGTAAGGATAAGGCTGATCAAATCATCCTATCAGTAATTATGGGTCGATTTTTCATGGCCTGATGGACCAGTCTGGACAGTCCTTGGTCCATCCAGGCAGTACCGATGGCTGATCGTATCAGCCTATCGGTACGTATGGGTCATTTTTTATGTACTGATGGCACGAGTCCGGACAATCCATGGTTTGTAAGGTTTAATCCTTCCATTCAGTACGGATTAGGCTGATCCTATCAGCATGTCGGTACATATGGGTCGATTTTTTATGGACTGATGGACTAAGTCTGGACATTCCTTGGTCATTCCAGGAAGTACGGATGGCTGATTGTATCAGCCTATCAGTACGGATAAGGCTGATCATATCAGCCTATCAATACGTATGGGTAAATTTTTTATGGCCTGATGGACCAGTCTAGACAGTCCTTGGTCCTTCCAGGCAGTAAGGATGGTTGATCGTATAAGCCTATCAGTACGTATGTGTCATTTTTCATGTAACGATGGGTCCAGTTTGGATAGTCCATGGTTCGTTAAGTTAAATCCTTCCATTCAGTACGGATAAGTGATCATATCAACCTATTAGTACGTATGGGTCGATTTTTCATACCTTGATGGACCAGTTTGGACAGTCTATGGTCCTTCCAGGCAGTATGGATGGCTAATTGTATTAGCCTACCAATATGTATGGGTCATTTTTCATGTACTGATGGAACCAATCTGGACAGTCCGTGGTTTGTTTAGTTAAATCCTTCTATTCAGTACGGATAACGCTGATCATATCAGCATGTCTGTACGTTTGGGTCCATTTTTTATGGACTGATGGACTAAGTCTGGAAAGTCGTTGGTCCTTCCATGCAGTACGGATGGCTGATCGTTACAGCCTATCAATACGTATTAGTCATTTGTCATGTACTGATGGGACCAGTCCGGACAGTCCATGGTCAGTTGAGTTAAATCCTTCCATTCAGTACGGTTAAGGCTGATCATATCAGCCTATCAGTATGTATGGGTCAATTTTTCATGGCCTGATGGACCAGTCTGGAAAGTCCATGGTCCCTCTAGTCTGTACAGATGGCTGATCGTATAAGACTCTCAGTACGTATGGGTCATTTTTCATGTCCCTATGGGTCCAGTTTGGATGGTCCATGGTCCGTTAAGTTAAATCCTTCCATTCAGTACGGATAAGGCTGATCATATCAGCCTATCAGTACGTATGGGTCAATTTTTTAATGGCCTGATGGACAAGTCTAGACAGTCATTAGCCCTTCCAGGCAGTAAGGATGGTTGATCGTATAAGCCTATCAGTACGTATGGGTCATTTTTCATGTACCGATGGGTCCAGTTTGGATAGTCCATGGTTCGTTAAGTTAAATCCTTCCATTCAGTACGGATAAGGCTGATCATATCAGCCTATCGGTACGTATGGGTCGATTTTTCATACCCTGATGGACCAGTTTGGACAGTCTATGGTCCTTCCAGGCAGTATGGATGGCTAATTGTATCAGCCTACCAATATATATGGGTCATTTTTCATGTACTGATGGAACCAATCTGGACAGTCCATGGTTTGTTTAGTTAAATCCTTCCATTCAGTACGGATGACGCTGATCATATCAGCATGTCTGTACGTATGGGTCCATTTTTTATGGACTGATGGACTAAGTCTGGACAGTCCTTGGTCCTTCCATGCAGTACGGATGGCTGATCTTATCAGCCTATCAATACGTATTATTCATTTGTCATGTATTGATGGGACCAGTCCGGACAGTCCATGGTCAGTTGAGTTAAATCCTTCCATTCAGTACTGTTAAGGCTGATCATATCAGCCTATCAGTACGTATGGGTCAATTTTTCATGGCCTGATGGACCAGTCTGGACAGTCCATGGTCCCTCTAGTCAGTACGGATGGCTGATTGTATAAGACTATCAGTACATATGGGTCATTTTTCATGTCCCTATGGGTCCAGTTTGGATGGTCCATGGTCCGTTAAGTTAAATCCTTCCATTCAGTACGGATAAGGCTGATCATATCAGCCTATCAGTACGTAAGGGTCAATTTTTCATGGCCTGATGGACCAGTCTTGACAGTCCATGGTCCCTCTAGGCAGTACGGATGGCTAATCGTATAAGACTATCAGTAGATATGGGCCATTTTTCATGTCCATATGGGTCCAGTTTGGATGGTCCATGGTCCGTTAAGTTAAACCCTTCCATTCAGTACGGATAAGGCTGATCATATCAGCCTATCAGTACGTATGGGTCAATTTTTTATGGCCTGATGGACAAGTCTAGACAGTCCTTGGTCCTACAGGGCAGTAAGGATGGTTGGTCGTATAAGCCTATCAGTACGTATGGGTCATTTTTCATGTACCGATGGGTCCAGTTTGGATAGTCCATGGTTCGTTAAGTTAAATCCTTCCATTCAGTATGGATAAGGCTGATCATATCAGCCTATCAGTACGTAAGGGTCGATTTTTCATGGCCTGATGGACCAGTCTTGACAGTTCATGGTCCCTCTAGGCAGTACGGATGGCTAATCGTATAAGACTATCAGTACATATGGGTCATTTTTCATGTCCCTATGGTCCGTTAAGTTAAATCCTTCCATTCAGTACGGATAAGGCTTATCATATCAGCCTATCAATACGTATGGGTCGATTTTTCATGACCTGATGGACCAGATTGGACAGTCCGGGGTCCTTCCAGGCAGTACGGATGACTAATTGTATCAGCCTATAAGTACGTATGGGTCATTTTCATGTACTTATTTCACCAGTCCGGACAGTCCAAGGTTCGTTTAGTTAATTCCATCCATTCATTACAGATAAGGCTGATCATATCAGCATGTACGTACGTATGGGTCCATTTTTTATGGACTGATCGACCAAGTCTTGACATTCGTTGGTCCTTCCATGCAGTACGGATGGCTGATCGTATCAGCCTATCAATACATATTGGTAATTTTTCATATACTGATGGACCAATCCAGACAGTCCATGGCCAGTTGAGTAAAATCCTTCCATTCAGTACTGTTAAGGCTGATCATATCAGCCTATCAGTACGTATGGGTCAATTTTTCATGGCCTGATGGACCAGTCTGGACGGTCCATGGTCCTTCCAGGCAGTACCGATGGGTGATAGTATCAGCCTATCGGTACGTATGGTTCATTTTTTATGTACTAATGGCACGAGTCCGGACAATCCATGGTTTGTAATGTTTAATCCTTCCATTCAGTACGGATAAGGCTGATCCTATCAGCATGTCGGTACGTATGGGTCGATTTTTTATGGACTAATGGACCAAGTCTGGACAGTCCTTGGTCATTCCAGGCAGTACGGATGGCTGATTGTATCAGCCTATCAGTACGCCTGGGTCATTTTTTCATGTACAGATAGGACCAGTGCAGACAGTCCATGGCTGTTGAGTTAAATCATTCAATTCAGTACGGATAAGGCTGATCATATCAGCCTATCAGTACGTATGGGTCAATTTTTTATGGCCTGATGGACCAGTCTAGACAGTCCTTGGTCTTCCAGGCAGTAAGGATGGTTGATCGTATAAGCCTATCAGTACGTATGGGTCATTTTTCATGTACCGATGGGTCCAGTTTGGATAGTCCATGGTTCGTTATGTTAAATCCTTCCATTCAGTATGGATAAGGCTGATCATATCAGCCTATCAGTACGTATGGGTCGATTTTTCATACCCTGATGGACCAGTTTGGACAGTCTATGGTCCTTCCAGGCAGTATTGATGGCTAATTGTATCAGCCTACCAATATGTATGGGTCATTTTTCATGTACTGATGGAACCAATCTGGACAGTCCATGGTTTGTTTAGTTAAATCCTTCCATTCAGTACGGATAACGCTGATCATATCAGCATGTCTGTACAGATGGGTCCATTTTTATGGACTGATGGACTAAGTCTGGACTGTCCTTGTTCTTCCATGCAGTAGGGATGGCTGATCGTATTAGCCTATCAATACGTATTAGTCATTTGTCATGTACTGATGGGACCGGTCCGGACAGTCCATGGTATTTGAGTTAAATCCTTCCATTCAGTACGGTAAAGGCTGATCATATCAGCCTATCAGTACGTATGGGTCAATTTTTCATGGCCTGATGGACCAGTCTGGTCAGTCCATGGTCCCTCTAGTCAGTACGGATGGCTGATCGTATAAGACTATCAGTTCGTATGGGTCATTTTTCATATCCCTATGGGTCCAGTTTGGATGGTCCATGGTCCGTTAAGTTAAATCCTTCCATTCAGTACAGATAAGGCTGATCATATCAGCCTATCAATACGTAAGGGTCGATTTTTCATGGCCTGATGGACCAGTCTTGACAGTCCATGGTCCCTCTAGGCAGTACGGATGGCTAATCGTATAAGACTATCAGTACATATGGGTCATTTTTCATGTCCCTATGGGTCCAGTTTGGATGGTCCATGGTCCGTTAAGTTAAATCCTTCCATTCAGTACGGATAAGGCTTATCATATCAGCCTATCAGTACGTATGGGTCGATTTTTCATGCCCTGATGAACCAGATTGGACAGTCCGGGGTCCTTCCAGGCAGTACGGATGACTAATTGTATCAGCCTATCAGTACGTATGGGTCATTTTTCATGTACTTATTTCACCAGTCCGAACAGTCCATGGTTCGTTTAGTTAAATCCATCCATTCAGTACAGATAAGGCTGATCATATCAGCATGTACGTACGTATGGGTCCATTTTTTATGGACTGATCGACCAAGTCTGGACAGTCGTTGGTCCTTCCATGCAGTACGGATGGCTGATCGTATCAGCCTATCAATACATATTGGTAAGTTTTCATATACTGATGGACCAATCCAGACAGTCCATGGCCAGTTGAGTAAAATCCTTCCATTCAGTATTGTTAAGGCTGATCATATCAGCCTATCTGTATGTATGGGTCGATTTTTCATAGCTTGATGGACCAGTATTGACAGTACTTGGTCCTTCCAGGCAGTACCGATGGCTGATAGTATCAGCCTATCGGTACGTATGGTTCATTTTTTATGTACTGATGGCACGAGTCCGGACAATCCATGGTTTGTAAAGTTTAATCCTTCCATTCACTACGGATAAGGCTGATCCTATCAGCATGTCGGTACGTATGGGTCGATTTTTTATGGACTGATGGACCAAGTCTGGACAGTCCTTGGTCATTCCAGGCAGTACGGATGGCTGATCGTATCAGCCTATCAGTACATATGGGTCATTTTTTCATGTACAGATAGGACCAGTCCAGACCATGTCTGTTGAGTTAAATCATTCAATTCAGTACGGATAAGGCTTATCATATCAGCCTATCAGTATGTATGGGTCAATTTTTATGGCCTGATGGACCAGTCTAGACAGTCCTTGGTCCTTCCAGGCAGTAAGGATGGTTGATCGTATAAGCCTATCAGTACGTATGGGTCATTTTTCATGTACCGATGGGTCCAGTTTGGATAGTCCATGGTTCGTTAAGTTAAATCCTTCAATTCAGTACGGGTAAGGCTGATCATATCAACCTATCAGTACGTATGGGTCGATTTTTCATACCCTGATGGACCAGTTTGGACAATCTATGGTCTTTCCAGGCAGTATGGATGGCTAATTGTAACAGCCTACCAATATGTATGGGTCATTTTTCATGTACTGATGGAACCAATCTGGACAGTCCATGGTTTGTTTAGTTAAATCCTTCCATTCAGTACGGATAACGCGGATCATATCAGCATGTCTGTACGTATGGGTCCATTTTTTATGGACTGATGGACTAAGTCTGGACAGACCTTGGTCCTTCCATGCAGTACAGATGGCTGATCGTATCAGCCTATCAATACGTATTAGTCATTTGTCATGTATTGATAGAACCAGTCCGGACAGTCCATGGTCAGTTGAGTTAAATCCTTCCATTCAGTACGGTTAAGGCTGATCATATCAGCCTATCAGTTCGTATGGGTCAATTTTTCATGGCCTGATGGACCAGTCTGGACAGTCCATGTCCCTCTGGTCAGTACGGATGGCTGATCGTATAAGACTATCAGTACGTTTGGGTCATTTTTCATGTCCCTATGGGTCCAGTTTGGATGGTCCATGGTCCGTTAAGTTAAATCCTTCCATTCAGTACGGATAAGGCTGATCATATCAGCCTATCAGTACATAAGGGTCAATTTTTCATGGCCTGATGGACCAGTCTTGACAGTCCATGGTCCCTCTAGGCAGTACGGATGGCTAATCGTATAAGACTATCAGTACATATGGGTCATTTTTCATGTCCCTATGGGTCCAGTTTGGATGGTCCATGGTCCGTTAAGTTACATCCTTCCATTCAGTACGGATAAGGCTTATCATATCAGCCTATCAGTACGTATGGGTCGATTTTTCATGCCCTGATGGACCAGATTGGACAGTCCGGGGTCCTTCCAGGCAGTACGGATGACTAATTGTATCATCCTATCAGTACGTATAGGTCATTTTTCATGTACTGATTTCACCAGTCCGGACAGTCCATGGTCCGTTGGGTTAAGTCATTCCATTCAGTAAGGATAAGGCTGATCAAATCAGCCTATCAGTACATATGGGTCCATTTTTTATGGACTGATCGACCAAGTCTGGACAGTCGTATGTCCTTCCATGCAGTACGGATGGCTGATCGTATCAGCCTATCAATACATATTGGTAATTTTTCATATACTGATGGACCAATCCAGACAGTCCATAGCCAGTTGAGTAAAATCCTTCCATTCAGTACTGTTAAGGCTGATCATATCAGCCTATCTGTATGTATGGGTCAATTTTCATAGCTTGATGGACCAGTATGGACAGTACTTGGTCCTTCCAGGCAGTACCGATGGCTGATAGTATCAGCCTATCGGTACGCATGGTTCATTTTTTATGTACTGATGGCACGAGTCCGGACAATCCATGGTTTGTAAAGTTTAATCCTTCCATTCAGTACGGATAAGGCTGATCCTATCAGCATGTCGCTACGTATGGGTCGATTTTTTATGGACTGATGGACCAAGTCTGGACAGTCCTTGGTCATTCCAGGCAGTACGGATGGCTGATTGTATCAGCCTATCAGTACGTCTGGGTCATTTTTTCATGTACTGATGGGACCAGTCCAGACAGTCCATGGCTGTTGAGTTAAATCATTCAATTCAGTACGGATAAGGCTAATCATATCAGCCTATCAGTACGTATGGGTCAACTTTTTATGGCCTAATGGACCAGTCTGGACAGTCCTTGGTCCTTCCAGGCAGTAAGGATGGTTGATCGTATCAGCCTATCAGTACGTATAGGTCATTTTTCATGTACTGATGGGACCAGTCTGGACAGTCCATGGTCCGTTGAGTTAAATCCTTCAATTCATTACGGATAATGCTGATCATATCAGCCTATCAGTACGTATGGGTCAATTTTTCATACCCTGATGGACTAGTTTGGACAGTTTATGGTCCTTCCAGGCAGTACAGATGGCTAATTGTATCAGCCTATCAATACGTATGGGTCATTTTTCATGTACTGATGGAACCAATCCGAACATTCCATGGTTCGTTTAGTTAAATCCTTCCATCCAGTAAGGATAACGCTGATCATATCAGCATGTCTGTATGTATGGGTCCATTTTTTAAGGACTGATGGACCAAGTCTTGACAGTCCTTGGTCCTTCCATGCAGTACGGATGGCTGATCGTATCAGCCTATCCATACGTATTAGTCATTTGTCATGTACTGATGGGACCAGTCCGGACAGTCCATGGTTAGTTGAGTTAAATCCTTCCATTCAGTACGGTTAAGGCTGATCATATCAGCCTATCAGTACGTATGGGTCAATTTTTCATGGCCTAATGGACCAGTCTGGACAGTCCATGGTCCCTCTAGGCAGTACGGATGGCTGATCGTATAATACTATCAGTACGTATGGGTGATTTTTCATGTCCCTATGGGTCCAGTTTGGATGGTCCATAGTCCGTTAAGTTAAATCCTTCCATTCAGTACGGATAAGGCTGATCATATCAGCCTATCAGTACGTAAGGGTCGATTTTTCATGGCCTGATGGACCAGTCTGGACAGTCCATGGTCCCTCTAGGCAGTACGGATCGCTGATAGTATAAGACTATCGATACGTATGGGTCATTTTTTATGTCCCTATGGGTCCAGTTTGGATGGTCCATGGTCCGTTAAGTTAAATCCTTCCATTCAGTACGGATAAGGCTTATCATATCAGCCTATCAGTACATATGGGTCGATTTTTCATGCCCTGATGGACGAGATTGGACAGTCCGGGGTCCTTCCAGGCAGTACGGATGACTAATTGTATCAGCCTATCAGTACATATGGGTCATTTTTCATGTACTGATCATATCAGCATATCTGTACGTATGGGTCGATTTTTCATGGCCTGATGGACCAGTCTGGACAGTCTTTGGTCCTTCCAGGCAATACCGATGGCTGATCATATCAGCCTATCAGTACGTATGGGTCATTATTCATGTACTGATGGCACGAGTCCGGACAATCCATGGTTTAAAAAGTTTAATCCTTCCATTCAGTACGGATAAGGCTGATCCTATCAGAATGTCAGTACGTATGGGTCGATTTTTTATAGACTGATGGACCAAGTATGGACAGTTCTTGGTCCTTCCAGGCAGTACGGATGGCTGATCGTATCAGCCTATCAGTACGTATGGGTCATTTTTCATGTACTGATGGGACTAGTCTGGACAGTCCATGGTCTGTTGAGTTAAATAATTCAATTCAGTATGGGTAAGGCAGATCATATCAGCCTATCAATACGTATGGGTAGATTTTTTATCGCCTGATGGACCAGTCTTGACAGTCCTTGGTCCTTCCAGGCAGTAAGGGTGGTTGATCGTATCAGCCTATCAGTACGTATAGGTCATTTTTCATGTACTGATGGGACCAGTCTGGACAGTCCATGGTTCGTTGAGTTTAATCCTTCAATTCAGTACGGATAAGGCTGATCATATCAGCCTATCAGTACGTATGGGTCGATTATTCATGGCCTGATGGACCAGTTTGGACAGTCTGTGGTCTTTCCAGGCAGTACGGATGGCTAATTGTATCAGCCTATCAGTACGTATGGGTCATTTTTCATGTATTGATGGCACCAGTCCATACAGTCCATGGTTTTTTGAGTTAAATCCTTCCATTCAGTACGGATAAGGCTGATCATATCAGCATGTTTAGGTCATTTTTCATGTACTGATGGGACCAGTCCGGACAGTCCATGGTCCGTTGGGTTAAATCCTTCCACTCAGTAAGGATAAGGCTGATCAAATCAGCCTATCAGTACATATGGGTCGATTTTTCATGGCCTGATGGACCAGTCTGGACAGTCATTGGCCCCTCCAGGCAGTATGGATGATTGATCGTATAAGCCTATCAGTACGTATTGTCATTTTTCATCTACTGACGGGACCAGTCCAGATAGTCCATGGAAAGTTGAGTTAAATCCTTCCATTCAGTACGGTTAAGGCTGATCATATCAGCCTATATGTACGTATGGGTAAATTTTTCATGGCCTGATGGACCAGTCTGGACAGTCCTTGGTCCTTCCAGGAAGTACCGATGGCTGATCGTAACAGCCTATCCGTACGTATGGGTCATTTTTCATGTACT
>MU106365.1:112342-125070 GCA_012274485.2 Sinapis alba | reverse complement strand
AATTTTTCATGGCCTGATGGACCAGTCTGGACAGTCCTTGGTCCTTCCAGGAAGTACCGATGGCTGATCGTAACAGCCTATCCGTACGTATGGGTCATTTTTCATGTACTGATGGCACGAGTCCGGACAATCCATGGTTTATAAAGTTTAATCCTTCCATTCAGTACGGGTAAGGCTGATCCTATCAGCATGTCAGTAAGTATGGGTCGATTTTTTATGGACTGATGGACCAAGTATGGACTGATGGACCAAGTATGGACAGTTCTTGGTCCTTTCAGGCAGTACGGTTGGCTGATCGTATCAGCCTATCAGTACGTATGGGTCATTTTTCATGTACTGATGGGACTAGTCTGGACAGTCCATGGTCTGTTGAGTTAAATAATTCAATTCAGTACGGGTAAGGTTGATCATATCAGCCTATCAGTACGTATGGGTCGATTTTTCATGGCCTGATGGACCAGTCTGGACAGTCCTTGGTCCTTCCAGGCAGTACCGATGGCTGATCGTATCAGCCTATCAGTACGTATGGGTCATTATTCATGTACTGATGGCACGAGTCCGGACAATCCATGGTTTAAAAAGTTTAATCCTTCCATTCAGTACGGATAAGGCTGATCCTATCAGAATGTCAGTACGTATGGGTCGATTTTTTATAGACTGATGGACCAAGTATGGACAGTTCTTAGTCCTTCCAGGCAGTACGGATGGCTGATCGTATCAGCCTATCAGTACGTATGGGTCATTTTTCATGTACTGATGGGACTAGTCTGGACAGTCCATGGTCTGTTGAGTTAAATAATTCAATTCAGTACGGGTAAGGCAGATCATATCAGCCTATCAATACGTATGGGTAGATTTTTAATCGCCTGATGGACCAGTCTGGACAGTCCTTGGTCCTTCCAGTCAGTACGGATGGCTAATCGTATAAGCCTATCAGTACGTATGGGTCATTTTCATGTATCGATGGGTCTAGTTTGGGTAGTCCATGGTCCGTTGAGTTAAATCCTTCCATTCAGTACGGCTAATTGTATCAGCCTTGGTCCATCATGCAGTACGGATTGCTAATTGTATCAGCCTATCAGTACGTATGGGTCATTTTTCATGTATTGATGGCACCAGTCCGTACAGTCCATGGTTTGTTGAGTTAAATCCTTCCATTCAGTACGGATAAGGCTGATCATATCAGCCTATCAGTACGTATGGGTCGATTATTCATGGCCTGATGAACCCTTCTGGACTGTCCTTGGTCCTTCTAGTCAGTACGGATGGCTAATCGTATAAGCCTATCAGTACGTATAGGTCATTTTCATGTATCGATGGGTCTAGTTTGAGTAGTCCATGGTCCGTTGAGTTAAATCCTTCCATTCAGTACGGATAAGGCCGATCATATCAGCCTATCAGTACGTATGGGTCGATTATTCATGCCCTGATGGACCAGTTTGGACAGTCTGTGGTCTTTCCAGGCAGTACGGATGGCTAATTGTATCAGCCTATCAGTACGTATGGGTCATTTTTCATGTATTGATGGCACCAGTCCTTACAGTCCATGGTTTTTTGAGTTAAATCCTTCCATTCAGTACGGATAAGGCTGATCATATCAGCATGTATAGGTCATTTTTCATGTACTGATGGGACCAGTCCGGACAGTCCATGGTCCGTTGGGTTAAATCCTTCCACTCAGTAAGGATAAGGCTGATCAAATCAGCCTATCAGTACATATGGGTCGATTTTTCATGGCCTGATGGACCAGTCTGGACAGTCCTTGGTCCCTCTAGGCAGTATGGATGATTGATCGTATAAGCCTATCAGTACGAATTGTCATTTTTCATGTACTGACGGGACCAGTCCAGATAGTCCATGGAAAGTTGAGTTAAATCCTTCCATTCAGTACGGTTAAGGCTGATCATATCAGCCTATATGTACGTATGGGTAAATTTTTCATGGCCTGATGGACCAGTCTGGACAGTCCTTGGTCCTTCCAGGAAGTACCGATGGCTGATCGTAACAGCCTATCCGTACGTATGGGTCANATATCAGCCTATATGTACGTATGGGTAAATTTTTCATGGCCTGATGGACCAGTCTGGACAGTCCTTGGTCCTTCCAGGAAGTACCGATGGCTGATCGTAACAGCCTATCCGTACGTATGGGTCATTTTTCATGTACTGATGGCACGAGTCCGGACAATCCATGGTTTATAAAGTTTAATCCTTCCATTCAGTACGGGTAAGGCTGATCCTATCAGCATGTCAGTAAGTATGGGTCGATTTTTTATGGACTGATGGACCAAGTATGGACAGTTCTTGGTCCTTTCAGGCAGTACGGTTGGCTGATCGTATCAGCCTATCAGTACGTATGGGTCATTTTTCATGTACTGATGGGACTAGTCTGGACAGTCCATGGTCTGTTGAGTTAAATAATTCAATTCAGTATGGATAAGGCTATCAGTACGTCTGGGTCAATTTTTCATGGCCTGATGAACCAGTCTGGAAAGTCCTTGGTCCCTCTAGTCAGTACGGATGGCTGATCGTATAAGCCTATCAGTACGTATGGGTCATTTTTCATGTACCGATGGGACCAGTTTGGATAGTCCATGGTCCGTTGAGTTAAATCCTTCAATTCAGTACGGATAAGGCTGATCATATCAGCCTATCAGTACGTATGGGTCGATTTTTCATGACCTGATGGACCAGTTTGGACAGTCTGTGGGCTTTCCAGGCAGTACGGATTGTTAATTGTATCAGCCTATCAGTACGTATGGGTCCTTTTTCATGTATTGATGGCACCAGTCCGTACAGTCCATGGTTTGTTGAGTTAAATCCTTCCATTCAGTACGGATAAGGCTGATAATATCAGAATGTCCGTACGTATGGTTCCATTTTTCATGTACTGATGGGACCAGTCCAGGCAGTCCATGGTCAGTTGAGTTAAATCCTTCCATTCAGTACGGTTAAGGCTGATCATATCAGCCTATCTGTACGTACGGGTCGATTTTTCATGGCTTGATGGACCAGTATGGACAGTCCTTGGTACTTCCAGGCACTACCGATGGCTGATCGTATCAGCCTATCAGTACGTAAGGGTCATTTTTCATGTACTGATGGCACAAGTCTGGACAATCAATGGTTCGTAAAGTTTAATCCTTCCATTCAGTACGGATAAGGCTGATCCTATCAGCATGTCGGTACGTATGGGTCAATTTTTTATTGACTGATGGACCAAGTTTGGACAGTCCTTGGTCCTTCTAGGCAGCACGGATGGCTGATTGTATCAGCCTATCAGTACGTATGGGTCATTTTTCATGTACTGATGGGACCAGTCCGGACAGTCCATGGTCTGTTGAGTTAAATCATTCTATTCAGTACGGGTAAGGCTGATCATATCAGCCTATCAGTACGTATGGGTCGATTTTTTATGGCCTGATGGACCAGTCAGAACAGTCATTGGTCCTTACAGGCTGTAAGGATGGTTGATCATATCAGCCTATCAGTACGTATAAGTCATTTTTCATGTACTGATGGGAGCAGTCCGGCCAGTCTATGGTCCGTTTAGTTAAATCCTTCCATTCAATACGGATAAGGCTGATCATATCAGCCTATCAGTCCGTATGGGTTGATTTTTCATGGCCTGATTGACCAATCTGGACAGTCCTTGGTCCCTCTAGGTAGTACGAATGGCTAATCGTATAAGCCTATAACACCGGCAGCATTCACTATCCTGCCACATTCCACAATTCCCACATGGAACAATCCTTTTCCGACCAGTTCCGGACTCACAAAACTATTTGTAGCCCCTGAATTGAAAAGCATGCGTATTTCCACACCACCAATTTCTAGGGTCCCTACATGAACCCTATTTCTAAGCATCTACATTTCCAGGTTCCACACCATGCAGTGCCTCAAGTATTTAAAAAGATTAAGTAAGAATGTTACCCGTAATTGCGTCGTATGGTCCTCCATCCTTGTTGTCCTTGGACAACTCGTACACACGAGGTGTTGTAGTTGGACCTCTACCCTGGGTCGTCCTACCAACATCTCAATGTACCGGTCCTTTTCCCGGACGCGGTTGTGGACAATCCTTTATAAGGTGTCCACTCTTACCGCATCGAAGCAAGTCATGGAATCCCCATTAGAAGGCTTACTCTACCCATAGCTGTGTTGAGAGCAATCCCGAGTCGCATGTTCCTTACTACCACAACAGACGCAAGCTCCCATGGACCTCCAACACTCACCGGGGTGAGTTTTTCCACACTTAGGACATGAAGACCTACCACCATAGATTCTTAAGTGTTGTTAGGATAGAGTGTTGTGTGTGTTGCCGGCAGTATGTGCGTAACCTGCCCATACTAGGCTTGTTTAGGGGTGATTAGTGTTTCCTCAGCCTCATACCCAGCGGGTTCAAGGAAACCCCTTATTCTCTGGTTCAGGAAGACTCAGATGGACGAGGTCATGGCTTATGGCTGAGTATTACACGACGGTATAATGTGGCAGTGACCCAAAGGACTGCGGGATGTCGCGCGGTGACCCGATGGAGTTTGGGCCGCGGTCGGTTGAAAGTACTTTCTTCTGGCCTTTGTGGTAGGGAGATAGGATATTGCCGATAGAGAGGAGGAACACGAAGTCACCAGGGTGCAGGTTAGAGTGTGTGTTGCGTTAGAGTGTCGTAAAGGGTTATGGAACCCTAGTGTAAGTAGTAACACAGATATACGGTGTTACGTGTTAGTCTTGAGTCATAGTTATTATTTATCATTTCATAGCTTTAATTGCATGTTAGGGTTAGATTGATTGTTATTTTGGGTTGTCTGGGTTAGTAACTAGGTTGGGGGTAGGGGCCTCCAGCTCACTGAGTGACATTAGGTTACTCATCCAACTCCGTTGTTCTTTTTGCAGGTAGTTTTAGGTAAGGATGATCGGATAGCTTGGTGTTGGACGTTAAGACCAACGTAGTAGATTTTCATGCATTTTGTAAATGGTATTGTGAATTGTGTTTAGTTGACTCGATTTGGCATTAGGCCGGGCTCTAGTCTTGAATTATTTCGATGTATGAATATTTCTTGAATCAATAAAGTATTTGTTTTTCATGCGCATCATGAGTACTATGATATTTGACTAGTCCGGTGTAACACAACGTTAGGTCCTGGTAAAGGTTGAAAAGCCTCAGGATTCGATCTAACGGAAACGCTAACTCTTGGTATAGGTTGCAAAGCCTTAGGCCATGACTTAGTGGGATGAGTTGGTAGATGAACTGGTATAAGTTACAAAGTGATTTTAGTGACCTAACTGGATTGTCCCTAGCCCGTCACGTAGCACTTCTGGACCATGGTGTTGGGTTGGACGGTCAGTCATGTTCTTGTTTGATTGTTGGCTGGCTGGTTGGCTCTTTCATCTCTAACCCTAGGTGTTTGTTGGTATATCGGTCATGTTCTTGTTTGATTGTTGGCTGGTGGATCGACCATATCTCTAGGACGGTTCGGGGGTGTTACAGTCATGGCAACCATTTGATTGCCCATTAGTTTCATTGCTTTCATAACCTCTCTTAAGGATGGTTCGGTCATCCGATTACCTTGTCCTATGGCATCATTGTCCATTCCATCATCCGGGTCCTCTTGATGCTTGGCGTTAGAAGACTCTCCTTCTCCTTCACGCCTTGCTGAGTGATGTCCATCACATCCATCAGCATGTAATCCACTAAGGTTGGTTGGATCCGCTGGCAAACCTCCTCCGGTCTCAACCTCGATCCTTTGGGTTGTGAGCACAGTTTGGTTAGCCTCATCCGCAGCCGTTTGGCTTGCTTCTCCAACCACCTTCTTACTTTTTTGAAACTTTCCCGATTTGCTTTTCCCACCCTAAGGATTCAAACCAAGTTAGATCAACAGTATATGAATTCAGAAACACACAATCCCAAGGGTAAGCAATCGGATCACCCTCACCATAAGACTCTCCAGCGTGTGTGATGTTTAGCCCCATAACCCAGACTATCCTAGAACCAACTCCGCTTTGATACCAACTTGTAATGCCCGTTCCTGAGGTTCAAGATCCACATGGACCAGCGGCTTTACCATAGACCATCTCATTGTATTTGATTCATATTATAGTCTTTGTTTATCTTACTTAGGAATTTATTGTAAATGTATCCATAAACAATTCAACAACAAGTATGTCAATGGGTAAATCGGTTGTATTAATTAAAAGAACTGAGATTTGTTTACAAGAACCGAGTTGCACTATAGGCTATCATAAGTTCATTCCTAACATGATCTACCCAAACACCACACAACTTCTCACTGATTGAGCCTTCATGCATCCTTGGCTTGATCACGATCAACCTCAGTTCCTGAAAACACATATCAACAAGTATTAAGACATGAACCGATAACCTATCAATGATCTAACGAAGCATGGTTCGGTTCCTATGCCTAAATACTTAAACCTAACTAATATATCTCATATATCAATCGGCCATAACTTGGAAATCCATCCAAGCACAACTGCATCTCACTAAAACCACATAACCAAACCATCAATGATCCATACCGACCACACGGCTGAGTACATGGACTGGCCGGTTCTTTTTCTTGGGTCCACGACCCTGTACCTGCTTGAATTAATCCTCTGGGTTCCTTAGTCATTCAACCAACCATCCCCACTGACCAAACAACCCATTGGAAGTCTTCTCTTGTAATCGCAAATCCATAACACCTATCATATAGTCAATCACATCATCCGTATGTATTGGTCCATTGGCTCTGGATTCACTCATTGGTCCATCTGTGACCCCTCAAAAGCCTAAGGGTCCTCAATATATAGACAAAGGCGTGGGCAACTAACTTGTCCAAGGGGACACCATTTGGTAAGCGAATGGGAACCTTTGGTCCCATCGCATCCCTTCGGCCTTAACTGCCTCCCCATGCAACCTTTCGCCTATAACTACCCACCTACAGTTCCTAAATGGGTTTGGAGCCTTTGCTAAGGCCTTCGACCCAGACTTGACCCAACCATTGACCCAACGGCCGGACCCTTTGCTAGGGACTGTCCAAGCCATTGACCCAACGGCCGGACCGTAAGACCCAACCGGTTGACCCAACCTCGAACCGACCCAGCCCAACTGCCCAAGACCCTAACACTACTCCCAGCAGAGATTAGCTGACTCCCATCTGGTCCAGCTGACTGAGCTAATGGTCCAGCTCATGGAGCTTACCTAACTTAGTCCGAGCTAGACCGAGCATTGCCCAGCTGGCCGAGCTTCTCCACCCGCAACCAAACTGTCAACCTACTCATCCAGCCTGTCCAACTTTGTATCCTTGCTTCTCTTGGTTAAGACTTTGTGAAATAATGTACTTAACCCCATTGCTAAGGCATGGTACGGTTGCCTTCTGGTCATATGACTGGCTTTTTTGTTTCCTCAAACCATGACTCGTCCTTCCGGACCTCCTTAGGTCTGGGTGTGTGACACTGGTCCCAACAATACTTTAAAAATGACCCATACGTACTGATAGACTGATACGATCAGCCATCCATACTTCCTGGCATGACCAAGGCCATGAAAAATTGACCCGTACGTATTGATAGGCTGATATGCTCAGCCTTATCCGTACTGAATTGAAGGATTTAACTCAACGGACCGTGGACTGTCCAGACTGATCCCATTAGTACATAAAAAAGGACCCATACGTACTGATTGGCTGATACGATCAGCCATCCGTACTGCCTGGAAGGACCAAGGACTGTCCAAACTGGTCCATCAAGGCATGAAAAATCGAAGCATACGTACTGATAGGCTGATATGATCAGCCTTATCGGTACTGAAAGGAAGGATTTAACTTAACGGACCATTGATGGTCTGGACTGGTCCCATCAGGACATGAAAAATTACCCATACGTACTGATAGGCTGATACGATCAGCCATCCGTACTTCCCTGAAGGACCAAGGAATGTCCAGACTGGTCCATTATGCCATGAAAAATCGACCCATACGTACTGATAGGCTGATATGATCGGCCTTATCCGTACTGAATGAAAGGATTTAACTCAACGGACGATGGACTGTCCGGACTGGTCCCATCAGTACATGAAAAATGACCCATACATACTGATATGATGATACGATCATCAATCCGTACTGCCTGGAAGGACAAAGGACTGTCCAGACTGGTCCATCAGGCCATTAAAAATCGACCCATACGTACTGATAGGCTGATATAATAAGCCATATTCGTACTAAATGGAAGGATTTAACTCAACGGACCATGGACTGTCTGGACTGGTCTCATCAGTACATGAAAAATTACCCATACGTACTTATAGGCTGATAAGATCAGCAATCCGTACTACCTGAAAGGACCAAGGACTGTCCAGACTGGTCCATCAGTCCATGAAAAATCNCGGATGGCTGATCGTATCAGCCTATCAGTACGTAAGGGTCATTTTTCATGTACTGATTGGACCAGTCTGGACAATCCATGGTCCTTTGAGTTAAATCCTTCCATTTAGTACATATAAGGATGATCATATCAGCCTATCAGTACGTATGGTTTGATTTTTCATGGCCTGATGGACCAGTCTGGAAAGTCTTTGGTCCTTCCAGGCAGTACGGATGGCGGATCGTGTCAGCCTATCAGTACGTATGGGTCATTTTTCATGTACTGATCGGACCAGTCCGGACAGTCCATTGTCCATTGAGTTAATCCTTCCATTCAGTACGGATAAGGCTTATAATATCAGCCTATCAGTACGTATAGGTAGATTATTCATGGCCTCATGGACCTGTCTGGACATTCCTTGCTCCATCCAGGTAGTACGGATGGCTGATCGTATCAGCCTATCAGTACTGATGGGACCAGTCCGGACAGTCCATGATCCATTAAGTTAAATCCTTCCATTTAGTATGGATAAGGCTTATTATATCAGCCTATCAGTACCTGTCGGTCGATTTTTCATGGCCTGATGGACAAGCCTGGACAGTCTTTGGTCCTTCCAGGCAGTACGGTAGGCTGATCGTATCAGCCTATCAGTACGTATGGGTCGTTTTTCATGTACTGATGGGACCAGTCAAGACTGTCCATGGTCCATTGAGTTAAATCCTTCCATTCAATACGGATAAGGCTGATCATATCAGCCTATCAGTACATATGAGTCGATTTTCATGGCCTGATGGACCAGTCAGGCCAGACCTTGGTCCTTCGAGGCAGTACGGATGGCTGATCGTATCAGCTTTTCAGTATGTAAGGGTCATTTTTCATGTACTGATGGGACCAGTCTGGACAGTCCATGGCCCTTTGAGTTAAATCGTTCCATCTAGTAAATATAAGTATGATCATATCAGCCAATCAGTACGTATGGTTTGATTTTTCATGGCCTGATGGACCAGTCTGGAAAGTCCTTGGTCCTTCCAGGCAGTACGGATGGCTGATCGTTTCAGCCTATCAGTATGTATGGGTCATTTTCCATGTACTGATGGGACCAGTCCGGACAGTCCATGGTCCGTTGAATTAAATCCTTCCATTCAGTACGGTTAAAACTGATCATATCAGCCTATTTGTACGTATGGGTCAATTTTTCATGGCATGATGGACCACTCTGGACAATCCTTGGTCCATCCTAGCAGTACGGATGGCTGATCGTATCAGCCAATCAGTACGTATGGGTAATTTTTCAGGTACTGATGGGACCAGTCTGGACAATCCATGGTCCGTTTAGTTAAATCCTTCCATTCAATATAGATAAGGTTGATCATATCAGCCTATCAATACGTGTGGGTCGATTTTTCATGGCTTGATGGACCAGTCAGGACAGTGCTTGGTCCTTCCAGGTAGTACAGATGGCTGATGGTATCCGCCTATCAGTACATATGGGTCATTTTTCATGTACTGATGGGACCACTCCGGATAGTCCATGAGTTAGTCCTTCCATTCAGTAGGATAAGGCTGACCATATCAGCCTACCAGTATGTATGGGTTGATTTTTCATGGCCTCATTGACCTGTCTGGACAGTCCTTGCTCCATCCAGATAGTACGGATGGCTGATCGTATCAGCCTATCAGTACGTATGAGTCATTTTTCATGTACTGATGGGACCAGTCTGGACAGTCCAAGGTCAATTAAGTTACATCCTTCCATTCAGTACAAATAAGGCTTATCATATCAGCCTATCAGTATGTGTGAGTCGACTTTTCATTGCCTGATGGACTAGTCTGAGCAGTGCTTGGACCTTCCAGGCAGTACAGATGGCTGATCCTATCAGCCTATCAGTACGTATGGGTCATTTTCATGTACAAATGGGACCAGTCCGGACAGTTTATGGTCCATTGAGTTAATCCTTCCATTCAGTACAGATACGGCTAATCATATCAGCTTATCAGTACGTATGGGTTGATTTTTCATGGCCTAATGGACCAGTCTGGACAGTCTTTGGTCCATCCAGGCATTACAGATGGCTGATCATATTAGCATATCAGTAAGTATTGTTCATTTATCATGTACTGATGGGACAGTCCATGGTCCGTTGAATTAAATCTTTCCATTCAGTAAGGTGAAGGCTGATCATATCAGCATATCAGTATGTATGGGTTAATCTTTCATGTCCTTGTGGACAAGTCTAGACAGTGCTTTATCCGTCTAGTCTTTACGGATGGCTGATCGTATCAGCCAATCAGTACGTATCGGTCATTTTCCATTTACTGATGGGACCAGTCCGGACAGTCCATGGTCTGTTGAATTAAATCCTTCCATTCAGTACGGTTAATACTGATCATATAAGCCTATCAGTACGTATTGTCATTTTTCATGTACTGATGGGACCACTCCAGACAGTCCATTGAGTTAATCCTTCCATTCAGTAGGATAAGGCTGATCATATCAGCCTATCAGTACGTATGGGTCGATTTTTCATGGCCTCATGGACCTGTCTTGACAGTCCTTGCTCCATCCAGGCAGTACGGATGGCTGATCGTATCAGCCTATCAATACGTATGGGTCATTTTTCATGTACCAATGGGACCTGTCCGGACAGTCCAAGGTCAATTAAGTTAAATAATTCCATTCAGTACGGATAAGGCTTATCATATCAGCCTATCAGTACGTGTGGGACGACTTTTCATGGCCTGATGAACCAGTCTGAGCAGTGCTTGGACCTTCCAGGCAGTACGGATGGGTGATCGTATAAGCCTATCAGTATGCATGTGTCATTTTCATGTACAGATGGGACCAGTCCGGACAGTCCATGGTCCATTGAGTTAATCCTTCCATTCAGTACGGATACGGCTGATCATATCAGCTTATCAGTACGTATGGGTTGATTTTTCATGGCCTAATGGACCAGTTTGGACAGTTTTTGGTCCATCCAGGCATTACAGATGGCTGATCATATTAGCATATCAGTAAGTATTGTTCATTTATCATGTACTGATGGGACAGTCCATGGTCCGTTGAATTAAATCTTTCCATTCAGTAAGGTGAAGGCTGATCATATCAGCATATCAGTATGTATGGGTTAATCTTTCATGTCCTTGTGGACAAGTCTAGACAGTGCTTTATCCGTCTAGTCTGTACGGATGGCTGATCGTATCAGCCTATCAGTACGTAAGGGTCATTTTTCATGTACTGATTGGACCAGTCTGGACAATCCATGGTCCTTTGAGTTAAATCCTTCCATTTAGTACATATAAGGATGATCATATCAGCCTATCAGTACGTATGGTTTGATTTTTCATGGCCTGATGGACCAGTCTGGAAAGTCTTTGGTCCTTCCCGTCAGTACGGATGGCTGATCGTGTCAGCCTATCAGTACGTATGGGTCATTTTTCATGTACTGATCGGACCAGTCCGGACAGTCCATTGTCCATTGAGTTAATTCTTCCATTCAGTACGGATAAGGCTTATAATATCAGCCTATCAGTATGTATAGGTAGATTCTTCATGGCCTCATGGACCTGTCTGGACAGTCCTTGCTCCATCCAGGTAGTACGGATGGCTGATCGTATCAGCCTATCAGTACTTATGGGACCAGTCCGGACAGTCCATGATCAATTAAGTTAAATCCTTCCATTCAGTATGGATAAGGCTTATTATATCAGCCTATCAATACCTGTGGGTCGATTTTTCATGGCCTGATGGACAAGCCTGGACAGTCTTTGGTCCTTCCAGGCAGTACGGTTGGCTGATCGTATCAGCCTATCAGTACGTATGGGTCGTTTTTGATGTACTGATGGGACCAGTCAAGACTGTCCATGGTCCATTGAGTTAAATCCTTCCATTCAATACGGATAAGGCTGATCATATCTGTCATGTCCCTGAATCTGGCTGAGGCCTTGGACACAGCCATGGTACGAGGAGACGTACCAGTCAGGTCATGGGACCTAAAGACAAGCGTATCATGGCTGGAATGGGTGGTTAAGGGCCTCGGAAGGCTAAGACTTAACCAGGATCGAAGGAGGCAAAAGGAAAGAAGGTCGGAAGAGTTCTAAGGCAGCTGGATGAGATGGGAAGTTAGTTCAGCCAGCCAGACCGAGCTCAGTACAGCTCATACTCGACCAGGTCAGCTACAGCAGCTGGACCACGAGTCTAGGGCAGCTCCAGTAGCTGGACCACTAGCTCACCTAGCTGGGGCAGCTAGCAACCAGCTCACCTCAGCTGGGCGAAGGGTTTGGGACCTGGTCATGGGACCCGGGTCCGGGGCGGTTATGGTGCCGACCAGGGAGGTCCGATCATTTGGGGCCTTGGACGAGTCGGCC
>MU106365.1:84114-110547 GCA_012274485.2 Sinapis alba | reverse complement strand
GGGCGATGGTCCAGGGCGTCCTAAGGATCGTCCTGGATGAGGCCGCATGCCTTGTGAATTAAGGAAGATAGATTATAGAGTAGATAAATTAAGGACCGAACCATGCAAGTAGAATTGATATGTTAGGTTATCGGATTGTACTCATACATATGTCTTATGGTGGTGTGTTCACAGGATCAGACCAGGACCGTGGCAAGGCCAAGGAACCATGAAGACCTGAGCCGTGGATGGATGTGTGGGTTGTGGGACAGTTTAGTTAGTATAAACAATTGAACTTATAATAGCCTATTGTGCAATGAACCTATGTATTGGATCACAAGTTTTTATATCAATAAAGATACACTTTCTCTTATATCAATAGACTTAGGATTCGGCACCCTTGAACCTCATATGATTGAAAAATGGACTTAGATGACTATGGAACCTTTACAAAGAACAAAAATTACATAATTAAGCAAAGTAAGCCTGCGGGTCCTAGTTGAGTCCTTTGGACCAGGATCGGGTCTTACAATATCAGCCTATCAATACATATGAGTCGATTTTCATGGCCTGATGGACCAGTCAGGCCAGTCCTTGGTCCTTCGAGGCAGTACGGATGGCTGATCGTATCAGCTTTTCAGTATGTAAGGGTCATTTTTCATGTACTGATGGGACCAGTCTGGACAGTCCATGGTGCTTTGAGTTAAATAGTTCCATTTAGTACATATAAGTATGATCATATCAGCCAATCAGTACGTATGGTTTGATATTTCATGCCTTGATGGACCAGTCTGGATAGTCCTTGGTCCTTCCAGGCAGTACGGATGGCTGATGGTATCAGCCTATCATTATGTATGGGTTATTTTTCATGTACTGATGGGACCAGTCCGGAGAGTCCATGGTCCGTTGAGTTAAATCCTTCCATTCAGTTTGGATAAGGTTGATCATATCAGGCTATCAGTACGTGTGGGTTGATTTTTCATGGCCTGATGAACCAGTCTAGACATTCCTTTGTCTTTCGAGGTAGTACGGATGGTTGATCGTATCAGCCTATCAGTACGCATGGGTCATTTCTCATGTATAAACGGGACTAGTATGGACAGTCCATGGTCTGTTGAGTGAAGTCTGTCCATTCAGTTTGGATAAGGCTAAGCATATCAGCCTATCAATACATATGGGTCGATTTTTCATGGCCTGTTGGACCAGTCTGGACAGTCTTTCGTCCTTCTAGGCAGTACATATAGCTGATCATATCAACCTATGTGTACGTATGGTCATTTTTCATGGCCTGGTGGACCAGTCTGGACAGTGCTTGGTCCTTTCAAGAAGTGCAGATGGCTAATGGTATCAGCCTATCAGTACGTATGGGTCATTTTTCATGTACTGATGGGACCAGTTTGAACAGTCCATGGTCCATTGAGTTAATCCTTCCATTCAGTAGGATAAGGCTGATCATATCAGCCTATCAGTACGTATGGGTCGATTTTTCATGGACTCATGGACCTATCTAGACAGTCCTTGCTCCATCCAGGCTGTACGGATGGCTGATCGTATCAGCCTATCAGTACGTATGGGTCAATTTTCATGTACTGATGGGACCAGTCCGGACAGTCCAAGGTCAATTAAGTTAAATCCTTCCATTCAGTACGGATAAGGCTTATCATATCAGCATATCAGTACGTGTTGGTCGACTTTTCATGGCCTGATGGACCAGTATGAGCAGTGCTTGGACCTTCCCGGCAGTACGGATGGCTGATCGTATAAGCCTATCAGTATGTATGGGTCATTTTCATGTACAGATGGGACCAGTTTGGACAGTCCATGGTCCATTGAGTTAATACTTCCATTCAGTACGGATACAGCTGATCATATCAGCTTATCAGTACGTATGGGTTGATTTTTCATGGCCTAATGGACCAGTCTGGACAGTCTTTGGTCCATCAAGGCTTTACGGATGGCTGAATATATCAGCATATCAGTAAGTATTGTTCATCTATTATGTACTGATGGGACTAGTCTGTTGAATAAAATCTGTCCATTCAGTACTGTGAAGGCTGATCATATAAGAATATCAATACGTATGGGTTAATCTTTCATGGCCTTGTGGACAAGTCTAGACAGTGCTTTATCCGTCCAGTCTTTACGGATGGCTGATCGTATCAGCCGATCAGTTCGTATGGGTCATTTTTCAAGTACTTATGGGACCAGTCTGGACAGTCCATGGTCAGTTGAGTTAAATCCTTCCATTCAGTACGGATAAGGCTGATCATATCAGCCTATCAGTACGTGTGGGTCAAGTTTTTCATGGCCTCATGGACAAGTATGGACAGTCCTTGGTCCTTCCAGGCAGTACGGATGGCTGATCGTATCATCCTATCAGTAGGTATGGGTCGTTTTACTTGTACTAATGGGACCAGTCCAGACTGACCATGGTCCGTTGAGTTAAATGTTTCCATTCTGTATGGATAAGGCTGATCATATCAGCATATCAGTACATATGAGTCGATTTCATGGCCTGATGGACCAGTCTGGACAGTCCTTGGTCCTTCCAGGCAGTACGAATGGTTGATAGTATCAGCCTATCAGTACGTAAGGGTCATTTTTCATGTAGTGATGGGACCAGTCTGGACAGTCCATGGTCGTTTGAGTTAAATCCTTCCATTTAGTACATATAAGGATGATCATATCAGCCAATCAGTACGTATGGTTTGATTTTTCATGCCCTGATGGACCAGTCTGGATAGTCCTTGGTCCTTCCAGGCAGTACGGATGGCTGATGGTATCAGCCTATCATTATGTATGGGTTATTTGTCATGTACTGATGGGACCAGTCCGGAGAGTCCATGGTCCGTTGAGTTAAATCCTTCCATTCAGTTTGGATAAGGTTGATCATATCAGGCTATCAGTACGTGTGGGTTGATTTTTCATGGCCTAATGAACCAGTCTAGACATTCCTTGGTCTTTTGAGGCAGTACGGATGGTTGATCGTATCAGCCTATCAGTACGCATGGGTCATTTTTCATGTATAAACGAGACTAGTTTGGACAGTCCATGGTCTGTTGAGTGAAGTCTGCCCATTCAGTTTGGATAAGGCTAAGCATATCAGCCTATCAATATATATGGGTCGATTTTTCATGGCCTGTTGGACCAGTCTGGACAGTCTTTCGTCCTTCTAGGCAGTACATATAGCTGATCATATCAACCTATGTGTACGTATGGTCATTTTTCATGTACTGATGGGACCAGTCAGGACAGTCCATGGCCTGTTGAGTTAAATCCTTCCATTCAGTACGGTTAAGGCTGATCATATCAGCCTATCAGTACGTATGGGTCGATTTTCCATGGCCTGATGGACCAGTCTGGAAAGTCCTTGGTCCTTCCAGGCTGTACGGATGGCTGATCGTATCAGCCTATCAGTATGCATGGGTCATTTTTCATGTACTGATGGGACAAGTCTAAACAGTCCATGGTCTGTTATATTAAATCCATCCATTCAGTACGGATAAGGCTGATCATATCAGCCTATCAGTACGTGTGGGTCAAATTTTCATGGCCTGTTGGACCAGTCTGGACAGTGCTTGGTCCTTTCAAGAAGTGCAGATGGCTAATGGTATCAGCCTATCAGTACGTATGGGTCATTTTTCATGTACTGATGGGACCAGTTTGGACAGTCCATGGTCCATTGAGTTAATCCTTCCATTCAGTAGGATAAGGCTGATCATATCAGCCTATCAGTACGTATGAGTCGATTTTTCATGGACTCATGGACCTGTCTAGACAGTCCTTGCTCCATCCAGGCTGTACGGATGGCTGATCGTATCAGCCTATCAGTACGTATGGGTCAATTTTCATGTACTGATGGGACCAGTCCGGACAGTCCAAGGTCAATTAAGTTAAATCCTTCCATTCAGTACGGATAAGGCTTATCATATCAGCATATCAGTACGTGTTGGTCGACTTTTCATGGCCTAATGGACCAGTCTGAGCAGTGCTTGGACCTTCCAGGCAGTACGGATGGTGATCGTATAAGCCTATCAGTATGTGTGGGTCATTTTCATGGACAGATGGGACCAGTTTGGACAGTCCATGGTCCATTGAGTTAATACTTCCATTCAGTACGGATACGGCTGATCATATCAGCTTATCAGTACGTATGGGTTGATTTTTCATGGCCTAATGGACCAGTCTGGACAGTCTTTGGAACATCCAGGCTTTACGGATGGCTGATCATATCAGCATATCAGTAAGTATTGTTCCTCTATTATGTACTGATGGGACTAGTTCGTTGAATAATATCTTTCCATTCAGTACTGTGAAGGCTGATCATATAAGAATATCAATACGTATGGGTTAATCTTTCATGGCCTTGTTGACAAGTCTAGACAGTGCTTTATTCGTCCAGTCTTTACGGATGGCTGATTGTATCAGCCGATCAGTTCGTATGGGTCATTTTTTAAGTACTTATGGGACCAGTCTGGACAGTCCATGGTCAGTTAAGTTAAATCCTTCCATTCAGTACGGATAAGGCTGATCATATCAGCCTATCGGTACGTGTGGGTCAATTTTTCATGGCCTCATGGACAAGTATGGACAGTCCTTGGTCCTTCCAGGCAGTACGGATGGCTGATCGTATCATCCTATCAGTAGGTATGGGTCGTTTTACATGTACTAATGGGACCAGTCCAGACTGACCATGGTCCGTTGAGTTAAATGTTTCCATTCTGTATGGATAAGGCTGATCATATCAGCATATCAGTATATATGAGTCGATTTCATGGCCTGATGGACCAGTCTGGACAGTCCTTGGTCCTTCCAGGCTGTACGAATGGTTGATCGTATCAGCCTATCAGTACGTAAGGGTCATTTTTCATGTACTGATGGGACCAGTCTGGACAGTCCATGGTCCTTTGAGTTAAATCCTTCCATTTAGTACATATAAGGATGATCATATCAGCCAATCAGTACGTATGGTTTGATTTTTCATGCCCTGATGGACCAGTCTGGATAGTCCTTGGTCCTTCCAGGCAGTACGGATGGCTGATGGTATCAGCCTATTCATTATGTATGGGTTATTTTTCATGTACTGATGGGACCAGTCCTGAGAGTCCATGGTCCGTTGACTTAAATCCTTCCATTCAGTTTGGATAAGGTTGATCATATCAGGCTATCAGTAAGTGTGGGTTGATTTTTCATGGCCTGATGAACCAGTCTAGACATTCCTTGGTCTTTCGAGGCAGTGCGGATGGTTGATCGTATCATCCTATCCGTACGTATGGGTCGTTTTTCATGTACTAATGGGACCAGTCCAGACCGTCCATGGTCCGTTGAGTTAAATGTTTCCATTATGTATGGATGAGGCTGATCATATCAGCCTATCAGTACATATGAGTCAATTTCATGGCCTGATGGACCAGTCGGGACAGTCCTTGGTCCTTCCAGGCAGTACGGATGGCTGATCGTATCAGCCTATCAGTACGTAAGGGTCATTTTTCATGTACTGATTGGACCAGTCTGGACAATCCATGGTCCTTTGAGTTAAATCCTTCCATTTAGTACATATAAGGATGATCATATCAGCCAATCAGTACGTATGGTTTGATTTTTCATGGCCTGATGGACCAGTCTGGACAGTCCTTGGTCCTTCCAGGCAGTACGGATGGCTGATCGTATCAGCCTATCAGTACGTAAGGGTCATTTTTCATGTACTGATTGGACCAGTCTGGACAATCCATGGTCCTTTGAGTTAAATCCTTCCATTTAGTACATATAAGGATGATCATATCAGCCTATCAGTACGTATGGTTTGATTTTTCATGGCCTGATGGACCAGTCTGGAAAATGATTGGTCCTTCCAGGCAGTACGGATGGCTGATCGTGTCAGCCTATCAGTACGTATGGGTCATTTTTCATGTACTGATCGGACCAGTCTGGACAGTCCATGGTCAGTTGAGTTAAATCCTTCCATTCAGTACGGATAAGGCTGATCATATCAGCCTATCAGTACGTGTGGGTCAATTTTTCATGGCCTGATGGACCAGTCTGAGCAGGGCTTGGACCTTCCAGGCAGTACGGTTGGCTGATCGTATCAGCCTATCAGTACGTATGGGTCGTTTTTCATGTACTGATGGGACCAGTCAAGACTGTCCATGGTCCATTGAGTTAAATCCTTCCATTCAATACGGATACGTCTGATAATATCAGCTTATCAGTACGTATGGGTTGATTTTTCATGGCCTAATGGACCAGTTTGGACAGTTTTTGGTCCATCCAGGCATTACGTACTGATGGGACTAGTTCGTTGAATAATATCTTTCCATTCAGTACTGTGAAGGCTGATCATATCAGCATATCAGTACGTATGGGTTAATCTTTCATGGCCTTGTGGACAAGTCTAGACAGTTCTTTATCCGTCCAGTCTTTACGGATGGCTGATCGTCTCAGCCTATCAGTTCGTATGGGTCATTTTTCATGTACTTAAGGGACCTGTCTGGACAGTCCATGGTCAGTTGAGATAAATCCTTCCATTCAGTACGGATAAGGCTGATCATATCAGCCTATCAGTACGTGTGGGTCAATTTTTCATGGCCTGATGGACAAGTATGGACAGTCCTTGGTCCTTCCAGGCAGTACGGATGGCTGATCGTATCAGCCTATCCGTACATATGGGTCGTTTTTCATGTACTAATGGGACCAGTCCAGACCGTCCATGGTCCGTTGAGTTAAATGTTTCCATTCTGTATGGATAAGGCTGATCATATCAGCCTATCAGTACATATGAGTCAATTTCATGGCCTGATGGACCAGTCGAGACAGTCCTTGGTCCTTCCAGGCAGTACAGATGGCTGATCGTATCAGCCTATCAGTACGTAAGGGTCATTTTTCATGTACTGATTGGACCAGTCCGGACAGTCCATTGTCTGTTGAATTAAATCCTTCGATTCAGTACGGTTAACACTAATCATATCAGCCTATGAGTACGTATGGGTCAATTTTTCATGGCCTGATGGACAACTCTGGACAATCTTTGGTCCATCCTAGCAGTACGGATGGCTGATCATATCAGCCTATCAGTACGGATGGGTGATTTTTCATGGACTAATCGGACCACTCCGGACAGTCCATGGTCCATTGAGTTAATCCTTCCATTCAGTACGGATAAGGCTGATAATATCAGCCTATCAGTACGTATGGGTCGATTTTTCATGGCCTCATGGACTTGTCTGGACAGTCCTTGCTCTATCCAGGTAGTACGGATGGCTGATCGTATCAGCCTATCAGTACTGATGGGACCAGTCCAGACAGTCCATGATCCATTAAGTCCTTCCATTCAGTATGGATAAGGCTTATCATATTAGCCTATCAGTACCTGTGGGTCGATTTTTCATGGCCTGATAGACAAGCCTGGACAGTCTTTGGTCCTTCCAGGCAGTACGGTTGGCTGATCGTATACGCCTATCAGTACGTATGGGTCGTTTTTTCATGTACTGATGGGACCAGTCAAGACTGTCCATGGTCCGATGAGTTAAATCCTTCCATTCAATAAAGATAAGGCTGATCATATCAGCCTATCAGTACATATGGGTCGATTTTCAAGGCCTGATGGACCAGCCAGGCCAGTCCTTGGTCCTTCGAGGCAGTACGGATGGCTGACCATATCAGCTTTTCAGTATGTAAGGGTCATTTTTCATGTACTGGTGGGACTAGTCTGGACAGTCCATGGTCCTTTGAGTTAAATCGTTCCATTTAGTACAATCAATATGTATGGTTTAATTTTTCATGCCCTAATGGACCTGTCTGGGTAGTCCTTGGTCCTTCCAGGAAGTACGGATGGCTGATTGTATCAGCCTATCAGTACGTATGGGTTATTTTTCATGTACTGATGGGACGAGTCCGGAGAGTCCATGGTCCGTTGAGTTAAATCCTTCCATTTAGTTTGGATTAGGTTGATCATATCTGGCTATCAATACATGTGGGTTAATTTTTCATGGCCTGATGAACTAGTCTAGACATTCCTTGGTCTTTCGAGGCAGTACAGATGGTTGATCGTATCAGCCTATCAGTACGCATGGGTCATTTTTCATGTATAAATGGGACTAGTTTGGACAGTCCATGGTCCGTTGAGTGAAGTCTGTCCATTCAGTTTGGATAAGGCTAAGCATATCAGCCTATCAATACATATGAGTCGATTTTTCATGGCCTGTTGGACCAGTCTGGACAGTCCTTCGTCCTTCTAGGCAGTACAAATAGCTGATATAATCAACCTATCAGCACGTATGGGTCATTTTTCATGTACTGATGGGACCAGTCAGGACAGTCCATGGCCTGTTGAGTTAAATCCTTCCATTCAGTATGGTTAAGGCTGATCATATGAGCCTATCAGTACGTATGGTTCGATTTTCCAAGGCCTGATGGACGAGTCTGGAAAGTCCTTGGTCCTTCCAGGCTGTACGGATGGCTGATCGTATCAGCCTATCAATACGCATGGGTCATTTTTCATGTACTGATGGGACAAGTCTGAACAGTCCATGGTCTGTTGAATTAAATCCATCCATATAGTAAGGATAAGGCTGATCATATCAGCCTATCAGTACGTGTCGGTCGATTTTTCGTGGCCTGGTGGACCAGTCTGGACAGTGCTTGGTCCTTTCAAGAAGTACAAATGGCTAATGGTATCAGCCTATCATTACGTATGGGTCATTTTTCATGTACTGATGGGACCAATTTGGACAGTCCATGGTCCATTGAGTTAATCCTTCCATTCAGCATGGATAAGGCTGATCATATAACCTATCAGTACGTATGGGTCAAATTTTCATGGCCTCATGGACCAGTCTGGATAATCCTTGCTCCATCAAGGCAGTACTGATGGCTGATCGTATAAGCCTATCATAACGTATGGGTCATTTTTCATGTACTGATGGGACCAGTCCGGACAGTCCATGGTCCGTTAAGTTAAATCCTTCCATTCAGTACATATAAGGAAGATCATATCAGCCTATCAGTACGTATGGGTCAGTTTTTCTTTGGCTGATGGACCAGTCTGGACAGTCCTTGGTCCATCCTAGCAGTACGGATGGCTGATCGTATCAGCCTATCAGTACATATGGGTCATTTTTCATGTACTGATGGGACTAGTCCGGGCAGTCCATGGTCTATTGAGTTAATCCTTCCATTCAGTACGGATAAGGCTGGTCATATCAGCCTATCAGTACGTATGGGTCGATTTTTCATGGCCTCATGGACCAGTCTGGACACTCCTTGGTCCTTCCAGGCAGTACGGATGGCTGATGGTATCAGCCTATCAGTATGTATGGGTCATTTTTTATGTACTAATGGGACCAGTCCGGACAGTCCATGGTCAATTGAGTTAAATCCTTCCTTTCAAATTGGATAAGGCTGATCATATCAGCCTATCAGTATGTATGGGTCACTTTTTATGGCCTGATGGACTAGTTTGGACAGTCCATGGTCCTTCCATGCAGTACAGATGGCTGATCATATCAGCCTATCAGTTTTGATCGGACCAGTCCGGACAGTCCATGGTCCGTTGAGTTAAATCCTTCCATTCAGTAAGGAGAAGGCTGATCATATCATCCTATCAGTACATATGGGTCGATTTTCATGGCCTGATGGACCAGTCGGGACAGTCCTTGGTCCTTTCAGGCAGTACGGATGGCTGACCATATCAGCTTATCAGTACGTAAGATTCTTTTTTCATGTACTGAAGGGACTAGTCATGACAATACATGGTCCTTTGAGTTAAATCCTTCCATTTAGTACAGATAAGGATGATCATATCAGCCTATCAGTACGTATGGTTTGATTTTTCATGGCCTGATGGACCAGTCTGGATAGTCCTTGGTCCTTTCAGGCAGTACGGATGGCTGATGGTATCAGCCTATCAGTATGTATGGGTTATTTTTCATGTACTGATGGGACCAGTCCGGACAGTCCATGTTCCGTTGAGTTAAATCCTTCCATTCAGTTTGGATAAGGCTGATCATATCAGCCTATCAGTAAGTATGGGTCGATTTTTCATGGCCTCATGAACCTGTCTGGACAGTCCTTGCTCCATCCAGGCAGTACGGATGGCTGATCGTATCAGCCTATCAGTACGTATGGGTCATTTTTCATGTACTGATGGGACCGGTCTGGACAGTCCAAGGTCAATTAAGTTAAATCCTTCCATTCAGTACGGATAAGGCTTATCATATCAGCCTATCAGTACGTGTGGGTTGACTTTTCATGGCCTGATGGACCAGTCTGAGCAGTGCTTGGACCTTCCAGGCAGTACGGATGGCTGATCGTATAAGCCTATCAGTACGTATGGGTCATTTTCATGTACAGATGGAACCATTCCGGACAGTCCATGGTCCATTGAGTTAATCCTTCCATTCAGTACGGATACGGCTGATCATATCAGCTTATGAGTACGTATGGGTTGATTTTTCATGGGCTAATGGACCAGTCTGGACAGTCTTTGGTCCATCCAGGCATTACGAATGGCTTATCATATCAGCATATCAGTAAGTATTGTTTATTTATTATGTATTGATGGGACCAGTCTGGACAGTCCATGGTCCGTTGAATAAAATCTTTCCATTCCGTACTGTGAAGGCTGATCATATCAGCATATTAGTACGTATGGGTTAATCTTTCATGGCCTTGTGGACCAGTCTAGACAGTGCTTTATCCGTCCAGTCTTTATGGATGGCTGATCGTATCAGCCTATCAGTTCGTATGGGTCATTTTTCATGTACTTATGGGACCAGTCTGGACAGTCCTTGGTCAGTTGAGTTAAATCCTTCAATTCAGTACGGATAAGGCTGATCGTATCAGGCTATCAGTACGTGTGGGTCAATTTTTCATGGCCTGATGGACAAGTATGTACAGTCCTTGGTCCTTCCAGGCAGTACGGATGGATGATCGTATCAGCCTATCAGTACGTATGGGTCGTTTTTCATGTACTAATGGGACCAGTCCAGACTGTCCATGGTCCGCTGAGTTAAATGTTTCCATTCTGTACGGATAAGGCTGATCATATCAGCCTATAAGTACATATGGGTCGATTTCATGGCCTGATGGACCAGTCTAGACATTCCTTGGTCCTTCCAGGCAGTACGGATGGCTGATCGTATCAGCCTATCCATACGTAAGGGTCATTTTTTCAGGTACTGATAGGACCAGTATGGACAGTCCATGGTCCTTTGAGTTAAATCGTTCCATTTAGTACATATAAGGATGATCATATCAGCCTATCAGAACGTATGGTTTGATTTTTTATGGTCTGATGGACCAGTCTAGATTGTCCTTGGTCCTTCTAGGCAGTACGGATGGCTGATCGTGTAAGCCTATCAGTACGTATGGGTCATTTTTCATGTACTGATTGGACCAGTCCGAACAGGCCATGGTCCGTTGAATTAAATCCTTCCATTCAGTTGGGATAAGGTTGATCGTATAAGGCTATCAGTACGTATGGGTTGATTTTTCATGGCCTGATGAACCAGTCTAGACATTCCTTGGTATGTCGAGGCAGTACGGATTGTTGATCGTATCAGCCTATCAGTACGTATGGGTCTATTTTTCATGGCCTCATGGACCAGTCTGGACAGTCCTTGGTCCTTCCAGGCAGTACGGCTGGCTGATGGTATTAGCCTATCAGTATGTATGGGTCATTTTTCATGTACTGATGGGACCAGTCCGTGGTCCGTTGAGTTAAATCCTTTTATTAAGTTTGGATAAGGCTGATCATATCAGGCTATCAATACGTCTGGGTTGATTTTTCATGGCATCATGAACCAGTCTAGACATTCCTTGGTCTTTCGATTCAGTACGTATGGCTGATCGTATCAGCCTATCAGTACATATGGGTCATTTTTCATGTATAAATGGGTCTAGTTTGGACAGTCCATGGTCCGTTGAGTGAATTTTTTCCATTCAGTACGGATAAGTCTGATCATATCAGCCTATCAGTACGTATGAGTTGATTTTTCATGGCCTAATGGACCAGTCTGGACAGTCCTTGGTCCATCCAGGCAGTACGGATGGCTGATCGTATCAGCCTATTAGTACGTATGGGTCATTTTTCATGTACTGAAGGGACCAGTCATGATAATCCATGGTCCTTGAGTTAAATCCTTCCATTTAGTACATATAAGGATGATCAAATCAGCCTATCAGTACGTATGGTTCGATTTTTCATGGCCTGATGGACCAGTCTGGATAGTCCTTGGTCCTTTCAGGCAGTACAGATGGCTGATGGTATCAGCCTATCAGTACTGACCGGACCAGTCCGGAGAGTCCATGGTCCGTTGAGTTAAATCCTTCCATTCAGTACGGATAAGGCTGATCATATCATCCTATCAGTACATATGGGTCGATTTTCATGGCCTGATGAACCAGTCGGGACAGTCCTTGGTCCTTTCAGGCAGTACGGATGGCTGACCATATCAGCTTATCAGTACGTAAGAGTCTTTTTTCATGTACTGAAGGGACCAGTCATGATAATCCATGGTCCTTGAGTTAAATCCTTCCATTTAGTACATATAAGGATGATCAAATCAGCCTATCAGTACGTATGGTTCGATTTTTCATGGCCTGATGGACCAGTCTGGATAGTCCTTGGTCCTTTCAGGCAGTACAGATGGCTGATGGTATCAGCCTATCAGTACGTATGGGTTATTTTTCATGTAATGATCGGACCAGTCCGGACAGTCCATGTTCCGTTGAGTTAAATCCTTCCATTCAGTTTGGATAAGGCTGATCATATCAGCCTATCAGTAAGTATGGGTCAATTTTTCATGGCCTCATGGACCTGTCTGGACAGTCCTTGCTCCATCCAGGCAGTACGGATGGCTGATCGTATCAGCCTATCAGTACGTATGGGTCATTTTTCATGTACTGATGGGACCAGTCCGGACAGTCCAAGGTCAATTAAGTTAAATCCTTCCATTCAGTACGAATAAGGCTTATCATATCAGCCTATCAGTACGTGTGGGTCATTTTCATGTACAGATGGGACCATTCCGGACAGTCCATGGTCCATTGAGTTAATCCTTCCATTCAATACGGATACGTCTGATCATATCAGCTTATCAGTACGTATGGGTTGATTTTTCATGGCCTCATGGACCAGTCTGGACAATCCTTGGTCCTTCCAGGCAGTTCGGCTGGCTGATAGTATTAGCCTATCAGTACGTATGGGTCATTTTTCATTTACTGATGGGACCGGTCCATGGTCCATTGAGTTAAATCCTTTTTTTAAGTTTGGATAAGGCTGATCATATCAGGCTGTCAATACGTCTGGATTGATTTTTCATGGCATCATGAACCAGTCTAGACATTCCTTGGTCTTTCGATTCAGTATGGATGGCTGATCGTATCAGCCTATCAGTACATATGGGTCATTTTTCATGTATAAATGGGTCTAGTTTGGACAGTCCATGGTCCGTTGAGTGAATTCTGTTCATTCAGTACGGATAAGTCTGATCATATCAGCCTATCAGTACGTATGGGTCGAGTTTTCATGGCTTGATAGACCAGTCTGGACAGTCCTTGGTCCTTCCAGGCAGTACGGATGGCTGATGGTGTCAGCCTATTTGTACGTATGAGTTATTTTTCATGTACTGATGGGACCAGTCCGGACAGTACATGGTTAGTTGAGTTAAATCCTTCAATTCTGTTTGGATAAGGCTGATCATATCAGCCTATCAGTACCTATAGGTTAATTTTTCCTGGCCTGATGGACCAGTCTGGACGGTCCTTGGTCTTTCCAGCAGTACGTATAGCTGATCGAATCAGCCTATTAGTACGTATGGGTCATTTTTCATGCACAAATGGGATTCGTCTGGACAGTCCATGGTCTGTTGAGTTAAATCCTTCCATTCAGTACGGTTAAGGCTGATCATACCAGCCTATCAGTACGTATGGGTCGATTTTTCATGGCCTGTTGAACCTTTCTGGACAGTCCTTTGTCCATCCAGGCAGTACAGATGGCTGATCTATCAGAACGTATGGGTCATTTTTCATGTACTGATGGGACCAGTCCGGACAGTCCATGGTCTGTTGAGTTAATCCTTCCATTCAGTACGGATAAGGCTGATCATATCAGCCTATCAGTACGTATGGTTCGATTTTTCATCGCCTAATAGACCAGTATGGACAGTCCTTGGTCCATCCAGGCAGTACAGATGGCTGATCGTATCACCTATCAGAACGTATGGGTTATTTTTCATGTACTGATGGGACCAGTCCGGACAGTCCATGGCTGGTTGAGTTAAATCCTTCCATTCAGTTTGGATAAGGCTGATCATATCAGCCTATCAGTACGTATGGGTCAATTTTTCATGGCCTGATGGACCAGTCTGGACAGTCCATCGTCCGTTGAGTTAAATCATTCCATTCAGTACGGATAAGAAAGATCATATCAGCCTATTAGTACGTGTCAATCATCTTTCATGGCCTGATGGACCAGTTTGGACAGTGGTTGGTCCTTCCAAGCAGTACGGATGGCTGATCATATCAGCCTATCAGTATGTATGGGTCATTTTTTATATACTGATGGGACCAGTCCGGACAGTCCATGGTCCATTGAGTTAATCCTTCCATACAATACGGACCAGTCTGGATAGTTCTTGGTCCATCCAGTTAGTACGGATGGCTGATCGTATCAGCCTATTAGTACGTATGAGGTCATTTTCATGTACATATGGGATTAGTCTGGACAGTCCATGGTCTGTTGAGTTAAATACTTTCATTCAGTACGGTTAAGGCTGATCGTATCAGCCTGTCAGTACTGATCGGACAAGTCCGGACAGTCCATGGTCCGTTGAGTTGAATCCTTCCATTCAGTACGGATAAGGCTGATCATATCATCCTATCAGTACATATGGGTCGATTTTCATGGCCTGATGGACTAGTCGGGACAGTCCTTGGTCCTTTCAGGCAGTACGGATGGCTGACCATATCAGCTTATCAGTACGTAAGAGTCTTTTTTCATGTACTGAAGGGACCAATCATGACAATCCATGGTCCTTTGAGTTAAATCCTTCCATTTAGTACAAATAAGGATGATCATATCAGCCTATCAGTACGTATGGTTCGATTTTTCATGGCCTGATGGACCAGTCTGGATGGTCATTGGTCCTTTCAGGCAGTACGGATGGCTGATGGTATCAGCCTATCAGTACGTATGGGTTATTTTTCATGTACTGATGGGACAAGTTCGGACAGTCCATTTCCGTTGAGTTAAATCCTTCCATTCAGTTTGTATAAGGCTGATCATATCAGCCTATCAGTAAGTATGGGTCGATTTTTCATGGCCTCATGGACCTGTCTGGACAGTCCTTGCTCCATCCAGGCAGTACGGATGGCTGATCGTATAAGCCTATCAGTACGTATGGGTCATTTTTCATGTACTGTTGGGACCAGTCCGGACAGTCCAAGGTCAATTAAGTTAAATCCTTCCATTCAGTACGGATAAGGCTTATCATATCAGCCTATCAGTACGTGTGGGTTTACTTTTCATGGCCTGATGGACCAGTCTGAGCAGTGCTTGGACCTTCCAGGCAGTACGGATGGCTGATCGTATAGCCTATCAGTACGTATGGGTCATTTTCATGTACATATGGGACCATTCCGGACAGCCCATGGTCCATTGAGTTAATCCTTCCATTCAGTACGGATAAGGCTTATCATATCAGCTTATCAGTACGTGTGGGTTTACTTTTTATGGCCTGATGGACCAGTCTGACAGTGCTTGGACCTTCCAGGCAGTACGGATGGCTGATCGTATAAGCCTATCAGTACGTATTGGGTCATTTTTCATGTACTGATGGGACCAGTCCGGACAGTCCATGGTCTGTTTAATTAAATCCATCCACTCAGTACGGATAAGGCTGATCATATAGTCTTATCAGTACGTGTGGGTCAATTTTTCATGGCCTGATGGACAAGTCTGGACAGTCCTTGGTCCTTCCAGGCAGTAAGGATGGCTGAACGTATAAGCCTATCAGTACGTATGGGTCATTTTTCATGTACTGATGGGACCAGTCCGGACAGTCCAAGGTCAATTAAGTTAAATCCTTCCATTCAGTACGAATAAGGCTTATCATTCCAGGCAGTACGGCTGGCTGATGGTATTAGCCTATCAGTACGTAGGGGTCATTTTTCATGTACTGAGGGGACCAGTCCATGGTCCGTTGAGTTAAATCCTTTTATTAAGTTTGGATAAGCCTGATCATATCAGGCTATCAATACGTCTGGGTTGATTTTTCATGGCATCATGAACAAGTCTAGACATTCCTTGGTCTTTCGATTCAGTACGGATGGCTGATCGTATCAGCCTATCAGTACATATGGGTCATTTTTCATGCACAAATGGGATTCGTCTGGACAGTCCATGGTCTGTTGAGTTAAATCCTTCCATTCAGTACGGTTAAGGCTGATCATACCAGCCTATCAGTACGTATGGGTCGATTTTTCATCGCCTGTTGAACCTTTCTGGACAGTCCTTTGTCCATCCAGGCAGTACGGATGGCTGATCTATCAGAACGTATGGGTCATTTTTCATGTACTGATGGGACCAGTCCGGACAGTCCATGGTCTGTTGAGTTAATCCTTCCATTCAGTACGGATAAGGCTGATCATATCAGCCTATCAGTACGTATGGTTCGATTTTTCATCGCCTAATAGACCAGTATGGACAGTCGTTGGTCCATCCAGGCAGTACAGATGGCTGATCGTATCGCCTATCAGAACGTATGGGTTATTTTTCATGTACTGATGGGACCAGTCCGGACAGTCCATGGCTGGTTGAGTTAAATCCTTCCATTCAGTTTGGATAAGGCTGATCATATCAGCCTATCAGTACGTATGGGTCAATTTTTCATGGCCTGATGGACCAGTCTGGATAGTCCATCGTCCGTTGAGTTAAATCCTTCCATTCAATACGGATAAGAAAGATCATATCAGCCAATTAGTACGTGTGAATCATCTTTCATGGCCTGATGGACCAGTTTTGACAGTGGTTGGTCCTTCCAAGCAGTACGGATGGCTGATCATATCAGCCTATCAGTATATATGGGTCATTTTTTATATACTGATGGGACCAGTCCGGACAGTCCATGGTCCATTGAGTTAATCCTTCCATACAGTACGGATAAGGCTGATCATATCAGCCTATCAGTACGTATGAGTTGAATTTTCATGGCCTAATGGACAAGTCTGGACAGTTCTTGGTCCATCCAGTCAGTACGGATGGCTGATCGTATCAGCCTATTAGTACGTATGGGTCATTTTCATGTACATATGGGATTAGTCTGGACAGTCCATGGTCTGTTGAGTTAAATACTTTCATTCAGTACTGATAGGCTGATCTTATCAGCCTATCAGTACTGATCGGACCAGTCCGGACAGTCCATGGTCCGTTGAGTTAAATCCTTCCATTCAGTACGGATAAGGTTGATCATATCATCCTATCAGTACATATGGGTCGATTTTCATGGCCTGATGGACCAGTCGGGACAGTCCTTGGTCCTTTCAGGCAGTACGGATGGCTGACCATATCAGCTTATCAGTACGTAAGAGTCTTTTTCATGTACTGAAGGGACCAATCATGACAATCCATGGTCCTTTGAGTTAAGTCCTTCCATTTAGTACAAATAAGGATGATCATATCAGCCTATCAGTACGTATGGTTCGATTTTTCATGGCCTGATGGACCAGTCTGGATAGTCCTTGGTCCTTTCAGGCAGTACGGATGGCTGATGGTATCAGCCTATCAGAACGTATGGGTTATTTTTCATGTACTGATGGGACCAGTTCGGACAGTCCATGTTCCGTTGAGTTAAATCCTTCCATTCAGTTTGGATAAGGCTGATCATATCAGCCTATCAGTAAGTATGGGTCGATTTTTCATGGCCTCATGGACCTGTCTACACAGTCCTTGCTCCATCCAGGCAATACGGATGGCTGATCGTATAAGCCTATCAGTACGTATGGGTCATTTTTCATGTACTGATGGGACCAGTCCGGATAGTCCAAGGTCAATTAAGTTAAATCCTTCCATTCAGTACGGATAAGGCTTATCATATCAGCCTATCAGTACGTGTGGGTTTACTTTTCATGGCCTGATGGACCAGTCTGAGCAGTTCTTGGACCGTCCAGGCAGTATGGATGGCTGATCGTATAAGCCTATCAGTACGTATGGGTCATTTTTCATGTACTGATGGGACTAGTCCGGACAGTCCAAGGTCAATTAAGCTAAATCCTTCCATTCAGTACGGATAAGGCTTATCATATCAGCTTATCAGTACCTGTGGGTTTACTTTTCATGGCCTGATGGACCAGTCTGAGCAGTGCTTGGACCTTCCAGGCAGTACGGATGGCTGATCGTATAAGCCTATCAGTACGTATAGGTCATTTTTCATGTACTGATGGGACCAGTCCGGACAGTCCAAGTTCAAATAAGTTAAATCCTTCCATTCAGTACGGATAAGGCTTATCATATCAGCTTATCAGTACGTGTGGGTTTACTTTTCATGGCCTGATGGACCAGTCTGAGCAGTGCTTGGACCTTCCAGGCAGTACGGATGGCGGATCATATCAGCCTATCAATACGTATGAGTCGATTTTTCATGGCCTAATAGACCAGTATGGACAATCCTTGGTCCATCCAGGGAGTACGGATCGCTGATCGTATCGCCTATCAAAATGTATGGGTTATTTTTCATGTACTGATGGGACCAGTCCAGACAGTCCATGGCCGGTTGAGTTAAATCCTTCCATTCAGTTTGGATAAGGCTGATCATATCAGCCTATCAGTACATATGGGTCAATTTTTCATGGCCTGATGGACCAGTCTCGACAGTCCATCGTCCGTTGAGTTAAATCCTTCCATTCAGTACGGATAAGAAAGATCATATCAGCCTATTAGTATATGTGAATCATTTTTCATGGCCCGATGGACCAGTTTGGACAGTGGTTGGTCCTTCCAAGAAGTACGGATGGCTAATCATATCAGCCTATCAGTACGTATGGGTCATTTTTCATATACTGATGGGACCAGTCCGGACAGTCCATGGTCCATTGAGTTAATCCTTCCATACAGTACGGTTAAGGCTGATCATATCAGCCTATCAATACGAATGTGTTGATTTTTCATGGCCTAATGGACCAGTCTGGACAGTCCTTGGTCCATCCAGGTACTACGGATGGCTGATCTATCAGAACGTATGGGTCATTTTTCATATACTGATGGGACCAGTCCGGACAGTCCATGGTCCATTGAGTTAATCCTTCCATACAGTACGGATAAGGCTGATCATATCAGCGTACGAGTACGTATGAGTCAATTTTTCATGGCCTAATGGACCAGTCTGGACAGTCCTTGGTCCATCCAGGCAGTACGGATGGCTGATTATATCAGCCTATCAGAACATATGGGTTATTTTTCATGTACTGATGGAACCAGTCCGGACAGTCCATGGCCGGTTGAGTTAAATCCTTCCATTCAGTTTGGATAAGGCTTATCATATCAGCCTATCAGTATGTATGGGTCAATTTTTCATGGCCTGATGGACCAGTCTGGACAGTCCTTGGTCCTTCCAGGCAGTACGGATGGCTGATCGTATCAGCCTATCAGTACGTATGGATCATTTTTCATGTACAGATGGGATTAGTCCGGACAGTCCATGGTCCGTTGAGTTAAATCCTTCCATTCAGTACAGTTAAGGCTGATCATATAAGCCTATTAGTACGTATGGGTCAATTTTTCATGGCCTGATGGACCACTGTGGACAGTCCTTGGTCCATCCAGGCAGTACGGATGGCTGATCATATAAACCTATCAGTACGTATGGGTCATTTTTCATGTACTGATGGGACCAGTCCCGACAGTCCATGGTAAGTTGACTTAAATCCTTCCATTCAATACGGTTAAGGCTAATCAGATCAGCCTATCAATACGTATGGGTTAATTTTTCATGGCCTAATGGACCAGTCTGGACAGTCCTTGGTCCTTCCAGGCAGTACGGATGGCTGATGGTATCAGCCAATCAGTACTTATGGGTCATTTTTCATGTACTGATCGGACCAGTCTGGACAGTCTGTCATGTCCCTGATTCTAGATAAGGCCTTCGGGCACAACCATGGTGCGAGGAGACGCACCAGTCAGGTCACATGACTTAAGGACAAGCGTATCATGGCTGGGACGGAGGGTTAAGTGCATCAGTAGGCTGAGACTTAACCAGAATCGAATGAAGACAAGGAAACAAGAGTTGGATGAGTTCTAAGGCAGCCGAACAAGGCATGGGAGTAGCTCGGCCAACTAGATCAAGCTCGGGACAGTTCAGTACAGCTGGACCACCAGCTCACTTAGCTAGGGCAGCTAGGAACCAGCTCACCTCAGCTGGGTGAAGGGTTCGGGTCATGGTCGAGGGGCTCGGGACATGGGCGCTTATTGTGCTGGTCTTGTTGACCAAGGGGGGTCCGGCCAGTTTGGGGTCTTGGACAAGTAGGCAGGGCTGTGGACAGGACCATGGGGCTTTCATTCGAACAGGATAAGGGAGAGAGAGGCGTTTGGAGGCAGTTAGAACGAAGGGGTGAGAATGGTGCAAGTTGCACCCATTCGGCCACCAAGTCATGCTTGTTCGCCCAGGAAGTTAAGGGTCGATTTTTTCCTTTGAATACAGACCCTATGGGGCCAGAATTCACCTAATTTTGCATGGTATTTTTCATGTACTGATGGGACCTGTCCGGACAGTACATGGTCGGTTGAGTTAAATCCTTCCATTCTATTTGGATAAGGCTGATCATATCAGTCTATCAGTACGTATATGTCAGTTTTTCATGGCCTGATGAACCAGTCTGGACGGTCCTTGGTCTTTCCAGGCAGTACGGATGGCTGGTCGAATCAGCCTATTAGTACGTATGGGTCATTTTTCATGTACAAATGGGATTAGTCTGGACAGTCCATGGTTTGTTGAGTTAAATCCTTCCATTCAGTACGGTGATAGGCTGATCAAATCAGCCTATCAGTACGTATGGGTCGATATTTCATGGCCTGTTGAACCTTTTTGGACAGTCCTTGGTCCATCCAGGCAATACGGATGGCTGATCTATCAGAACGTATGGGTCATTTTTCATGTACTGATGGGACCAGTCCGTACAGTCCATGGTCTGTTGAGTTAAATCCTTCCATTCAGTACGGATAAGAAAGATCATTTAAGCCTATTAGTACGTGTGGATCATTTTTTCATGGCCTGATGGACCAATTTGGACAGTGCTTGGTCCTTCCAAGCAATACGGATCTTTGATGGTATCAGCCAATCATTACATATGGGTCATTTTTCATATACTGATGGGACCAGTCCGGACAGTCCATGGTCCATTGAGTTAATCCTTCCATTCAGTACGAATAAGGATGATCATATCAGCCTATCAATACGTATGAGTCGATTTTTCATGGCCTAATAGACCAGTCTGGACAGTCCTTGGTCCATCCAGGCAGTACGGATGGCTGATCGTATCGCCTATCAGAACGTATGGGTTAGTTTTCATGTACTGATGGGACCAGTCCGGACAGTCCATGTCCGGTTGAGTTAAATCCTTCCATTCAGTTTGGATAAGGCTGATCATATCAGCCTATAAGTACGTATGGGTCAATTTTTCATGGCCTGATGGACCAGTCTGGACAGTCCCTCGTCCGTCGAGTTAAATCCTTCCATTCAGTACGGATAAGAAAGATCATATCAGCCTATTAGTACGTGTGAATCATTTTTCATGGCCTGATGGACCAGTTTGGACAGTGGTTGGTCCTTCCAAGCAGTACGGATGGCCGATCATATCAGCCTATCAGTATGTATGGGTCATTTTTCATATACTGATGGGACCAGTCCGGACAGTCCATGGTCTATTGAGTTAATCCTTCCATACAGTACGGATAAGGCTGATCATATCATCCTATCAATACGTGTGAGTTGATTTTTCATGGCCTAATGGACCAGTGTGGACAGTCCTTGGTCCATCCAGGCAGTACGGATGGCTGATCGTATCAGCTTATCAGAACGTATGGGTTATTTTTCATGTACTGATGGGACCAGTCCGGATAGTCCATGGCCGGTTGAGTTAAGTCCTTCCATTCAGTTTGGATAATGCTTATCATATCAGCCAATCAGTACGTATGGGTCAATTTTTCATGGCCTGATGGACCAGTCTTGTAAGACCCGATCCTGGCCCAAAGGACCCAACTAGAACCCGAAGTCTTACTTTGCTTACTTATATAAATTTTGTTCATTTTAAAGGTTCCATAATCATCTAAGTCATTTTTCAATCATATGAGGTTCAAGTATATCGATTCCTAAGTCTAATCAGATAAGAGAAATTGTATCTTTATTAATATAAAAACTTGTGATCCAATACATAGATTCAGTTGCACAATAGGCTATCATAAGTTCAAGTGTTTATACTAACTAAACTATCCCACAACCCACACATCCATCCACGGCTCAGGTCTTCATGGTTCCTTGGCCTTGCCACGGTCCTGGTCTGATCCTGAAACACATCATCACAAGACATATGTATGAGTACAATCCGATAACCTAACATACCAATTCTATATTGCATGGTTCGGTTCTTCTATTCTATACTCTAAAACCTATCCATTCAATTCACAAGGCATTCGGCCACACCCAGGACGTTCCTCAGGACGTCCTGGACCATTGCCCAACCCGCGGCCTGACTGGTTCCATGCGGACCATCCCCTTGTCCACACCAAACTACAATCGGCCATGGCTGGTTCCCAAATCTGACTTATCCAAATAAATTCCCAAAAACTAAATAAAATTCATGAAAATTCCCTAAAAATCCTAACTAAGAATGATCCATAATCAGAATCCAAAGAACCGGCCTCGATCCTATTGATCTCGGCCTCAACCGGCCAAATTGGCCATAACTGACCTTCCATGAATCAATTAGGTAAAACCTAATAAAACCCATGATAATTCATGATAAATCCCCACTAAGAGGAATCCCTGGTCGGAATTCAATGAATCCCACCGGAGCATACAGAATCCGACCAAGATCAGTCCGGCCTAAGGCCAAGGACTATGTTCCTGGACCGGCCAAAGCCTTGGTCCAGTCACGCCAGGATGAACACACCATCCACATACAGAATATACAAGAAGGGGAGGAAATCAAATAAGTAAATGGGAAGAAATGGGTCTGGAACCACCAAACCATCCACAGCCACACAGCATCAAGCCGCGGCCATGGCAGGATGGATCGGTCCATCCCACTCACCTTGGGCGTGCGCTCTGGAGTGCTCAAGCCCTTCTCTAAATCCTTCTCCTTGCCTCTTGTTCCCATTCTCAGTCGATCTCCACTTCACACAGGCCAACTCTTGATCGGAATCCACCACCAAACTCACCCGGCCAAGCCTTGATCGAATTCTCTCTCTCTCTCGTTGTTCCTCTCTGTCTCGATTTGGGCAGAGTTTTCCTTAGAGGAAATTGTGGCAATTATGGACCCCTAGGGTCTGTATTTATAGGCCAGAACCGACCCCCAACTGCCTGGTCTAACAGGCATGACTTGTTGGCCGAATGGGTGCAACTTGCACCATTCGCACCCCTTCGCCCCAACCGCCTCCAACTGCCCCCTTCTCTTCCTCATCATCTTCGATTGCAAGCTCCTGGGTCCGGTCCACTGCTCAGACAGCTTGTCCAAGACCCCAACTGGTCGGACCTCCCTTGGCCACCCAGGCCGGCACCATAACCGCCCCTGACCCGAGTCTCATGACCAAGACCCAAACCCTTCACCCAGCTAAGGTGAGCTGGTTGCTAGCTGCCCTAGCTAAGTGAGCTAGAGGTCCAGCTACCGGAGCTGACTTAGACTAGTGATCCAGCTGTTATAGCTGACTTGGTCGAGTGTGAGCTGTACCGAGCTGACCCGAGCTTGATCTGGCCGGCTGAACTAAATCCATACCTTGTCCAACTGCCTTAGAACTCTTCCAACCTTTCCTCCTTTGCCTTCCTTCGAATCTGGTTAAGTCTCAGCCTACTGAGCTCCTTAACCATCTGTTCCAGCCATGATACGCTTGTCCTTAGGTCATGTGACCTGACTGGTGCGTCTCCTCGTACCATGGCTGTGCCTGAAGGCCTTATCCAGATTTAGGGACATGACAAGTCTCCCCCACTTGAGATGGATTCGTCCTCGAATCTGACCCTAAACCTGTTTCCAATGCAAACTGGCCATACCATTCTTTGAAAGTCTGCTTTCATCCTTGCTTCGGTCTCCCAAGTCACTTGTTCTTGTCCATTGCAATCCCAAACAACTTTGACCATCTGTATGGTATTTCTCCTCATGGCCTTTTCCATCCTATCCACAATCCGAACCGGCCTTATCTCTAAGGTGAGGTTCGTGCCTAAGTCAGATGGAAGTTCTGGAACAACTATGTCTTGATCTGAAAGACATTTCCTCAGCTGCGAGACATGGAACACATTGTGGAATGCATTCATTTCGGTTGGTAGGTTCAACTTGTAGGCCACGGCACCAACCCTCTCTATGATCCGGAATGGACCCAAGTACCTTGGATCCAGCTTCCTCCGGCCAGATACCCTCTTCCTACCCCTAAAGGTAATCATCTTTAAGTACACCATGTCGCCGACCCTAAATTCCACATGCTTCCTTCTTCTATCCGCATAGGTCTTATGGCGGTCCTGTGCCTCTTTCATCCTGTCCCTTATGAACTTGATCTTCTCAGTGGTTTCCTCCACAATTTCAGGCCCTAACATGCTGCGCTCCCCCACTTGGGTCCAGCATAACGGTGTTCGGCAAGGTCGCCCATACAAGGCCTCATAGGGTGACATCCCTATGCTGGTGTGGTAGCTATTGTTGTAGGCAAACTCTACCAAGGACAGATGCCTCTCCCAAGAATCTCCCCAATCCAGGACACACGCCCTAAGCATGTCCTCTAGTGTCTGGATGGTTCTTTCAGACTGACCATCTGTTTGTGGATGATAAGACGTACTCATGTTCACTCTTGTTCCCAAGGCTTTTTGGAAAGCCTTCCAGAAATAAGAAGCAAACCGAGGGTCTCTGTCTGAAACAATACTAGCCGGCATGGTTCCACACCATCAGTCTTCTTGATTGGTATGAAATGCGCTGACTTGGTTAAACGATCCACCACCACCCAGACTGCATCCTTCCTGTTTCTGGTCGTGGGAAAACCAGACACAAAGTCCATGGTGATATGATCCCACTTCCATTCTGGAATGGGTAGGTTCTGAAGTAACCCACTGGGCACTTGGTGCTCAGCCTTGATCAGCTGGCAAGTAGGGCACTTAGCCACCCATTCAGCCACATCAGTCTTCATTCGATCCAATGATAATACCTCTTGATGTCCCTGTACATCTTGTTCAAGCCAGGGTGCACAGAGAACTTAGACTTATGAGACTGGCCCATAATCTCCTCCTTAAGTGCTCTCACGTTTGGAACACTGATCCTACCGTGGACCAAGATGGTCCCGGCCTGTGCAACTTGGTACTCTGACTTATCATTCTGAGCAACCTTCTGAAGGTTCTCATCCAAGCCTTGTGCTTGCCTAATCCTGGTCAGTAGATCGGCCTGGTTCACTGCCTCTAAACCCATTGGTTCGTCCTCGCTTACCAAAGTGTTCAAATGTAATGACCTGACCATACTTTCCAATACATCCGCCTCCTTCTCGGCTGACACTTCAGCCCTTCTCCTACTCAGGGCATCAGCCACTAGATTTACCTTACCAGGATGGTAAGCAATTTCAAGATCATAGTCGGCCACAAACTCCATCCATCTTCTTTGTCTCAAATTCAACTCAGGCTGAGTGAATATGTACTTGAGACTCTTGTGGTCGGTTAAGATCTGCACCTTGGCTTCATATAGATAGGATCGCCATATCTTCAGAGCAAACACTACTGCCGCCATTTCCAGGTCGTGGGTTGGGTAGTTACCCTCATGCTTCTTTAATTGCCTAGATGCATAGGCAATGCCCTTACCATGTTGAGTCAATACACATCCCAATCCAGTGATGGAGGCATCAGTGTATACCATATATGGTTGATCAGCCTCTGGCAAAACCAAGATAGGTGCATTTGTCAACATCTCCTTCAAGGCAAAGAAGCACTTCTCACACTCATCCGACCATACAAACTTCACATCCTTACCGGTTAGTTGTGTCATGGGTTGAGCCAAACTGGCAAACCCTTTGACAAACTTCCGGTAGTATCCGGCCAGGCCTAAGAAACTCCTAACCTCTGTGGCATTCTTAGGCCGTGGCCATCCTTGTATGGCCCTAATCTTCTCGGGATCAACTGAGACTCCCTGCTCCGACACAATGTGTCCAAGGAAACCAACACTCCTTTGCCAAAAACTACACTTGCTCAGTTTGGCATAGAGTTGTTGTTCCCTCAACCGTCCCAACAC
>MU106365.1:62746-81401 GCA_012274485.2 Sinapis alba | reverse complement strand
GATGTTCTCAGTTTGCTAGTCCAAGGAACTCGGAAGTATTCGGGAACCTCGGGTCGGCTTTCAGGGAGCATTGACCGTGTCATTTCCGGTCATCTACGATCGGGGGTGTCACAAAGGTGGTATCAGAGCATGGTTATACGATGCTTGAATGGGACTTGTTTCAAATGTTTTTCGAGTCAAAATGAGTCGCAAGGATAACTAGGATATGCTGGCTAATTCCTTCATCTTAGGATAGATAGTCATGGGTAGTTACCTCACCGTTAACTTTCATAGCAGATGTACTGAAACAAGCTCGATGGGGTGGAGCGTACTAACCGATTGTAATCCCATCATGCTTCAGTTTGCTATCGTCACGCTCGGGTTTGGTATCGTCATGCTTTTACTGTCGTGCTGCTGGGTTCTACTATGGATATATTACAGAGAGAGATACAGGACAGAATCAACACATCAAACACATATATGGACATATTTGTTATCGATGTCCAAGGAGACATTGTTTTTGATGATTCAGTTTTGGGAGATTCTTTTGCACATGATCACCAGATGCATATGTTATTCCAGATGCTCAAGTTTATCCAGCTTATGCTCAGACGTTCCACAACCAGAGTCATACAAGCCTGATTGATTCAGCAAGTGTTCCAAGCTTAACGTTGGTGGCGGAGATAGTTTGACTGCAGTACAAGACGATGGACGCACCAGCTCCATTCCGTTGCAACAAGACATCTTGACGTTTCTGAAGAGGATCAAGAAGTTGGGACCACAAGATACCGAAGAAGGGCTAACCCATTGATGTAGATTTTAGATTAAGGAAGATTTTGAAGGCAGTACTGGGAGAAGAATGACTGATGGAGCCTATTGTTCCAAGGATTGCAAGAAGGATATGGAAGCATACAACATCAAGAAGGATGCAGTGAGTTGGTCGTTAAGCGCCAAGTGTCAAGCATCATTTTGAAAATGTTAGTCCAAGTTAGACAGATTTCTTTCAAGAGTTCAAGATGGAGTGTTTTCTACTCAAAGTATGGGACCAATTGGAGATTAAACTTATGGAGCTGGTACAGTGAGATGTTTCCGCCAGAGGGTGGAAGTCAAGTGAATCTGATTCATCCATTATGGTTTGGAGGATGTGGCAAAGATCATGGAAATGTGCTATGGTTGAGTTGAAGTTGCGGACCAGCCTACTTCTCCATTCATCAGCCTCCAATGGGTCAACACTTCCAGCAAAGTGTCTGGTGCCCATCTTAGCTATGTGTTCGAGCAGCTTTAGGTAATCCATCCTCCTAACCGCCCTAGGTGGTGGATCAAGCTCGACCACCTCGGCCACCTGTTCCACACGTCGTCCAGGTAGGGGAATTTCCGTAGGAATGGTTCCCGTTTGATCCATAGACGAGTTCACCAAAGGCAAGAACACCTGAGTCAAAGCTACCATCTGGGTGCCCATAGCTTTCATAGCTTCCAGCACATCCTTCATGGACGGCTCAGTAGCTGGGTTGTCTAACCCAGCAGTCTCATTACCCCCAATCTCCCTACGCCCATCCTGGTGACCAGCATGGGAGGACTCGCCTTCGTCCTCCAGCTCTCTTTGCCGTTGTCCATCAGCTCCATCAGCTGGCCCCAACTCATGGTCCAGCTGAGTTCCAGCTGCATCCACGCGAACCTCAGTTGGGTTGAGCTGGGCAATTGGTAGTCCGGCTCCCACCTCAGCCCCATCCGGTTGGATAGGTGCTTGGGCGATTGGGTTAGCTCATCCGCCTCCAACTGTCCGGAACCACCAACTGCCTCCCTGCCCTTCCGGGGCGTTTTTGACTTCCTTGTACCCTTGGGTTCAAATCAACACTCAAAGTTAGCACATAAATGTGTGAATATGTAACACATGCAATCGCTAAGCCTAACACACAATCAATTCAGACCTTACCATGAGACCCAGCCGGATGTATGGTGATTTCCCATAACCCATAACAATCCTAGAATCAACCTGGCTCTGATACCAACTTGTAAGACCCGATCCTGGCCCAAAGGACCCAACTAGGACCCGAAGTCTTACTTTGCTTACTTATGTAAATTTTGTTCATTTTAAAGGTTCCATAATCATCTAAGTCATTTTTCAATCATATGAGGTTCAAGTATATTGATTCCTAAGTCTAATCAGATAAGAGAAATTGTATCTTTATTAATATAAAAACTTGTGATCCAATACATAGATTCAGTTGCACAATAGGCTATCATAAGTTCAAGTGTTTATACTAACTAAACTATCCCACAACCCACACATCCACCCACGGCTCAGGTCTTCATGGTTCCTTGGCCTTGCCACGGTCCTGGTCTCATCCTAAAAACACATCATCACAAGACATGTATGAGTACAATCCGATAACCTAACATATCAATTCTACATTGCATGGCTTGGTTCTTCTTGTTCTAGTCTCTATAACCTATCCATTCAATTCACAAGGCACTCGGCCACACCCAGGACGTTCCTCAGGACGTCCTTGACCATTTCCCAACCCGCGGCCTGACTGGTTCCATGCGGATCATCCCCTTGTCCACACCAAACAACAATCGGCCATGGCTGGTTCCCAAATCTGACTTATCCAAATAAATTCCCAAAAACTAAATAAAATTCATGATAATTCCCTAAAAATCCTAACTAAGAATGATCCATAATCAGAATCCAAAGAACCGGCCTCGATTCTATTGATCTCGGCCTCAACCGGCCAAACTGGCCATAACTGACCTTCCATGAATCAATTAGGTAGAACCTAATAAAACCCATGATAATTCATGATAAATCCCCAATAAGAGGAATCCATGGTTGGAATTCAATGAATCCCACCGGAGCATATAGAACCCGACCAAGACCAGTCCGGCCTAAGGCCAAGGACTATGTTCCTGGACCGGCCAAAGCCTTGGTCCAGTCACGCCAAGATGAACACACCATCCACATACAGAATATACAAGAAGGGGAGGAAATCAAATAAGTAAATGGGAAGAAATGGGTCTGGAACCACCAAACCACCCACAGCCATACAGCATCAAGCCGCGGCCATGGCAGGATGGATCGGTCCATCCCACTCACCTTGGGAGTGCGCTCTGGAGTGCTCAAGCCCTTCTCTAAATCCTTCTCCTTGCCTCTTGTTCCCATTCTCAGTCGATCACCACTTCACACCGGCCACTCTTGATCGGAATCCACCACCAAACTCACACGGCCAAGCCTTGATCGAACTCTCTCTTTCTCTCTTTGTTTCTCTCTGTCTCGATTTGGGCAGAGTTTTCCTTAGGGGAAATTGTGGCAATTATGGACCCCTAGGGTCTGTATTTATAGGCCAGAACCGACCCCCAACTGCCTGGTCTAACAGGCATGACTTGTTGGCCGAATGGGTGCAACTTGCACCATTCGCACCCCTTCGCCCCAACCGCCTCCAACTGCCCCCTTCTCTTCCTCATCATCTTCGATTGCAAGCTCCTGGGTCCGGTCCACTGCTCAGACAGCTTGTCCAAGACCCCAACTGGTCGGACCTCCCTTGGCCACCCAGGCCGGCACCATAACCGCCCCTGACCCGAGTCTCATGACCAAGACCCAAACCCTTCACCCAGCTAAGGTGAGCTGGTTGCTAGCTGCCCTAGCTAAGTGAGCTAGAGGTCCAGCTACCGGAGCTGACTTAGACTAGTGATCCAGCTGTTATAGCTGACTTGGTCGAGTGTGAGCTGTACCGAGCTGACCCGAGCTTGATCTGGCCGGCTGAACTAAATCCATACCTTGTCCAACTGCCTTAGAACTCTTCCAACCTTTCCTCCTTTGCCTTCCTTCGAATCTGGTTAAGTCTCAGCCTACTGAGCTCCTTAACCATCTGTTCCAGCCATGATACGCTTGTCCTTAGGTCATGTGACCTGACTGGTGCGTCTCCTGGTACCATGGCTGTGCCTGAAGGCCTTATACAGATTTAGGGACATGACAAGTCTGGACAGTCCTTGGTCCTTCCAGGCAGTACGGATGGCTGATCGTATCATCCTATCAGTACGTTGGGATCATTTTTCATGTACAGATAGGATTAGTCCGGACAGTCCATGGTCCGTTGAGTTAAATCCTTCAATTCAGTACAGTTAAGGCTGATCATATAAGCCTATTAGTACGTATAGGTCGATTATTCATGGCCTGATGGACCACTGTGGACAGTCCTTGGTCCATCCAGGCAGTACGGATGGCTGATTATATAAGACTATCAGTACGTATGGGTCATTTTTCATGTACTGATGGGACCAGTTCTGACAGTCCATGGTAAGTTGAGTTAAATCCTTCCATTCAATATGGTTAAGGCTAATCAGATCACCCTATCAGTACGTATGGGTTAATTTTTCATGGCCTAATGGACCAGTCTGGACAGTCCTTGGTCCTTCCAGGCAGTACGGATGACTGATGGTACCAGCCTATCAGTACTTATGGGTCATTTTTCATGTACTGATCGGACCAGTCCGGACAGTCTGTCATGTCCCTGATTCTAGATAAGGCCTTCGGGCACAACCATGGTGCGAGGAGACGCACCAGTCAGGTCACATGACTTAAGGACAAGCGTATCATGGCTGGGACGGAGGGTTAAGTGCATCAGTAGGCTGAGACTTAACCAGAATCGAATGAAGACAAGGAAACAAGAGTTGGATGAGTTCTAAGGCAGTCGGACAACGCATGGGAGTAGCTCGGCCAGCTAGATCAAGCTCGGGACAGTTCAGTACAGCTCACACTAGCCTAGGTCAGCTCCAGTAGCTGGACCACCAGCTCACTTAGCTGGGGCAGCTTGCAACCAGCTCACCTCAGCTGGGTGAAGGGTTCGGGTCATGGTCGAGGGGCTCGGTGTAATCACCCTGATCAAGAGTAGAAAAGTCAAGACTTTGACCATGAGTTGAGCGAGTCAAGTAGTGGTCGCGGTCGAAGCATTTTGGACGATAATCGATAAAATCGGTAAAAACCGAGAAATCGAAGAACGGCGATTTGGAACCAAGGGAATCAACTTTGTCTAAGTAAATCAAGGAGTGAGAGCTTGCATTTGGAGAAGAATTTTTGGAGGTGATGACATGGCCAAAAAGGAGTGACATGGCAGTGACATCAGTGATGTGGCGATCATCTATTGGCTGCAGATGGTGATGTGGCAGTACACGTGGCGTCTTCTCATTGGCCAAGAGGAAACTTTGTTCCCAAGTTTTCAAGCTTCTAGAAGGTGAGACTTAGCTTGCAAGGGAGGAAAACTTGGTGTCCAAGTTTGGGAAGATTCTAGAAGAAGGTAGCTTGCAAGCAAAGTTACCAAAGGTAACATTTGTCCAAATTTTTGCATGCACATGTCCACATGTCCAGCCAGCCTTTGCCCTCCATTTCCTATAAATACCAAGCCCCTCCCTTTCATTTTCTTCACCCCAAAATCGTGAGCCACCTTAGAGAGAGAGAGAGTGGTAAGCTAGAGAGAGAAACCGAGTTTTTAAGAGTGTTTTCGGTTAGTTTTAGCTTAGCGGTTTTGAGCGTGAACCTGAGGTGTTTGGGTAGTCTTCGTAGTCAGCAACCAAGGTGGGTTCCGAAGACTTGTGATGTGTGTTTATGCATGCAGATGTGAGCTTAGACCGGGAGGATCTTAAGTGGAGACCCGGGGGCAAACTTAACCGTTTTTGTGCAGGGCCCCGGGGAGAATGCATGTGGCATGCATATGTGTTGTGATTTGTGTATTATTATGTTATCTAGATATTGTTAAGTTTCTGGTGCATAGTTAGTTGCATGATTATCTAGATAATATAATATTGTTGAACCGCAAGAGGTTGAGAGTGTCTCTCTCTTGTCGGGTGTGTTGTTGCATGCATTATAGGTGATAAGTGCATGTTATCTAGATGCTGTTTTTGTTTATGTGTTGCATGGAGGTTTGAGGTTGAGCTCCCTCATGCTTATTTGAGTTGTGAGCATCTAGATTAAGTTTAGTGAGTCACTCGCTTAGGTTGTTTAGTGTGTCTAGACCGCGTGTGCATGGAGGTTTGAGGCTGAGCTCCCTCATGCTTATGTGTGTGTAGTTGGGTCTAGATTAGTGTGTGAGAGCGAGTGAGTGTGAGGTGCACTTAGTCTAGGATGCAACGCGTGTTGGTTAGAGGTAGAGCTCCCTCACGTTAGTGTTTGAGTTGCATCTAGATTAGGTTGCACGGACCCTGGAGTGAGATTGGGGGGTACCTGATTCTCCAGTGGTGGAGTTAGCCGCCCCTCCATGGCTTGTCAATTTAAGTGGGTCGCGCCCATGGACGAAGCGCTGCGGGACGCTGCGGCCCGGGTGAGATTGGGAGTGAACCAATTCCCGGTGTTTCCGATCATGTGACTAGTGTGTTTATGATCGGGTGTGTGGGAGGGGGCAGGGCTTCTCCAATGAGTAAAAGGGGATCCCGGGGAGTAGCAGTTGGCTCCGTCCCTAGTGCACATGTGTAATGGTTATGCGCGAGTCTAGGATTGAGTCTAGACTGCATTGTTTGTTGTTAGGTCTCGGGGAGGAGACTTGTTGCATTGCATAGAGTAGTTGCATTGCATTTGTGTTTATTGCATGTTTGCATGATTGTGTGTTGATTGTTTACGCATTGATAATTATGCGTATTGTGTGCTTGTTTTTAAGCATGGGCTGGGGAGGGTAGTTGTTGTTTAGGTTTGGAACTCACTGAGTAATCTTGATTACTCACCCCCTCTCCTACTATGCAGGTAACCAGTAGGTGGGAAGCTTAGAGGGTCGCGGAACGTTAGGACACCGGTGTAGATTTCAAGTGGCTGTAGCATATACTAGGACTAGCTTCCGTATGTTTAATTATTTTCCTTTTTCTTTTTGGCATTAGGCCGTGCGCACAAACTCTGAACCTTTGTATTGTATTTTGAACGCTTTCCATCTACTATTAATAAAATGAATATTTTATATTCGTTGTTGTTGTGCTGAATGATATAGACCTAGTCCGGGTCGACACAACTCGACGACCGTGGTACGGGTTGTGAAGCCTTAGGCCGTGGTCTTCGAGGACATAGCTCCCCGGGACGGGTTGGTCGAGGGATCGAATTCGTTCGGACTCTTGGTCGATCCGCTCCGACGAGCTATTCTTGTGGCATCTCCGGGTCGTTCGGGTTAGTCCGGCCTAGGACGGTCCGGGGGTGTTACACTCGGGACATGGGCGGTTATTATGCTGGTCTTGTTGGCCAAGGGGGTCCGACCAGTTTAGGGTATTGGACAAATAGGCAGGCCAGTGGACAGGACCATGGGGCTTTCATTCGAACAGGATAAGGGAGAGAGAGGCGGATGGAGGCAGTTAGAACGAAGGGGTGAGAATGGTGCAAGTTGCACCCATTCAGCCACCAAGTCATGCTTGTTCGCCCAGGAAGTTAAGGGTCAATTTTTTCCTTTGAATACATGTACTGATGGGACCTGTCCGGACAGTACATGGTCGGTTGAGTTAAATCCTTCCATTCTGTTTGGATAAGGCTGATCATATCAGTCTATCAGTACGTATAGGTCAATTTTCATGGCCTGATGGACCAGTCTGGACGGTCCTTGGTCTTTCCAGGCAGTACGGATGGCTGATCGAATCATCCTATTAGTACGTATGGGTCATTTTTCATGTACAGATGGGATTAGTCTGGACAGTCCATGGTTTGTTGAGTTAAATCCTTCCATTCAGTACGGTTAAGGCTGATCATATCAGCCTATCAGTACGTATGGGTCGATTTTTCATGGCCTGTTGAACCTTTCTGGACAGTCCTTGGTCCATCCAGGCAGTACGGATGGCTGATCTATCAGAACGTATGGGTCATTTTTCATGTACTGATGGGACAAGTCCGTACAGTCATGGTCTATTGAGTTAAATCCTTCCATTCAGTACCGATAAGAAAGATCATTTAAGCCTATTAGTACGTGTGGATCATTTTTTCATGGCCTGATGGACCAATTTGGACAGTGCTTGGTCCTTCCAAGCAGTACGGATGTTTGATGGTATAAGCCTATCATAACGTATGGGTCATTTTTCATATACTGATGGGACCAGTCCCGACAGTCCATGGTCCATTGAGTTAATCCTTCCATTCAGTACGAATAAGGCTGATCATATCAGCCTATCAGTACGTATGATTCGAGTTTTCATGGCCTAATAGACCAGTCTGGACAGTCCTTGGTCCATCCAGCCAGTACGGATGGCTGATCGTATCGCCTATCAGAACGTATGGGTTATTTGTCATGTACTGATGGGACCAGTCCGGACAGTCCATGGCCGGTTGAGTTAAATCCTTCCATTCAGTTTGGATAAGGCTGATCATATCAGCCTATCAGTACTTATGGGTCAATTTTTCATGGCCTGATGGGCCACTCTGGACAGTCCATCGTCCGTCGAGTTAAATCCTTCCATTCAGTATGGATAAGAAAGATCATATCAGCCTATTAGTACATGTGAATCATTTTTCATGGCCTGATGGACCAGTTTGGACAGTGGTTGGTCCTTCCAAGCAGTACGGATGGCCGATCATATCAGCCTATCAGTATGTATGGGTCATTTTTCATATACTGATGGGACCAGTCCGGACAGTCCATGGTCTATTGAGTTAATCCTTCCATACAGTACGGATAAGGCTGATCATATCAGCCTATCAGTACGTATGAGTTGATTTTTCATGGCCTAATGGACCAGTCTGGACAGTCCTTGGTCCATCCAGGCAGTACGGATGGCTGATCGTATCAGCCTATCAGAACGTATGGGTTATTTTTCATGTACTAATGGGACCAGTCCGGACAGTCAATGGCCGGTTGAGTTAAGTCCTTCCATTAACTTTGGATAAGGCTTATCATATCAGCCTATCAGTACGTATGAGTCAATTTTTCATGGCCTGATGGACCAGTCTGGACAGTCCTTGGTCGGTTGAGTTAAATCCTTCCATTCAGTTTGGATAAGGCTTATCATATCAGCCTATCAGTATGTATGGGTCAATTTGTCATGGCCTGATGGACCAGTCTGGACAGTCCTTGGTCCTTCCAGGCAGTACGGATGGCTGATCGTATCAGCCTATCAGTACGTATGGATCATTTTTCATGTACAGATAGGATTAGTCCGGACAGTCCATGGTCCGTTGAGTTAAATCCTTCCATTCAGTACAGTTAAGGCTGATCATATAAGCCTATTAGTACGTATGGGTCGATTTTTCATGGCCTGATGGACCACTGTGGACAGTCCTTGGTCCATCCAGGCAGTACGAATGGCTGATCATATAAGCCCATCAGTACGTATGGGTCATTTTTCATGTACTGATGGGACCAGTCCTGACAGTCCATGGTAAGTTGAGTTAAATCCTTCCGTTCAATACGGTTAAGGCTAATCAAATCAGCCTATCAGTACGTATGGGTCAATTTTTCATGGCCTAATGGACCAGTCTGGACAGTCCTTGGTCCTTCCAGGCAGTACGGATGGCTGATGGTATCAGCCTATCAGTATTTATGGGTCATTTTTCATGTACTGATCGGACCAGTACGGACAGTCTGTCATGTCCCTGATTCTAGATAAGGCCTTCGGGCACAACCATGGTGCGAGGAGACGCACCAGTTAGGTCACATGACCTAAGGACAAGCGTATCATGGCTGGGACAGAGGGTTAAGTGGATCAGTAGGCTGAGACTTAACCATAATCGAATGAAGACAAGGAAACAATAGTCGGATGAGTTCTAAGGCAGCTGGACAAGGCATCAGAGTAGCTCGGCCAGCTAGATCAAGCTCGGGACAGTTCAGTACAGCTCACACTAGCCTAGGTCAGCTCCAGTAGCTGGACCACCAGCTCACTTAGCTGGGGCAGCTAGCAACCAGCTCACCTCAGCTGGGTGAAGGGTTCAGGTCATGGTCGAGGGGCTCGGGACATGGGCGGTTATTGTGCTGGTCTTGTTGGCCAAGGGGGGTCCGACCAGTTTGGGGTCTTGGACAAGTAGGCAGGGCAGTGGACAGGACCATGGGGCTTTCATTCGAACAGGATAAGGGAGAGAGAGGCTGTTGGAGGCAGTTAGGACGCAGGGGTGAGAATGGTGCAAGTTGCACCCATTCGGCCACCAAGTCATGCCTGTTCCCCCAGGAAGTTAAGGGTCGATTTTTTCCTTTAAATACAGACCCTATGGGCCAAGAATTCACCTAATTTTCCCTAAGGAAAGCTCTGTCCAAATCGTGATAAACAGAAAGAAAGAGAGAGAGAGAGAGAGAGAGAGAGAGAGAGAGAGAGAGAGAGAGAGAGAGAGAGAGAGAGAGAGAGAGAGAGAGAGAGAGAGAGAGAGATCAAGGCTTGGCTGTGTATGTTGGTGACTAATTTCCGGTCAGGAGTTTGCTTGTGTGGTGTGGAAATCGATTGAGGATGGGTACTAGAGGCAAGGATAAGGACTTGGAGAAGGGCTTGAGCACTCCAGAGCGCACGCCCAAGGTGAGTNAGAGAGAGAGAGAGAGAGAGAGAGAGAGAGAGAGAGAGAGAGAGAGAGAGAGAGAGAGAGAGAGAGAGAGAGAGAGAAAGAGAGAGAGAGAGAGAGAGAGATCAAGGCTTGGCTGTGTATGTTGGTGACTAATTTCCGGTCAGGAGTTTGCTTGTGTGGTGTGGAAATCGATTGAGGATGGGTACTAGAGGCAAGGATAAGGACTTGGAGAAGGGCTTGAGCACTCCAGAGCGCACGCCCAAGGTGAGTGGGATGGACCGAACCATCTTGCCATGGCTGCGGTGTGATGCCGTGTGGGCTGTGGTCGGTCTGGTGAATCCAGAACCATTTCTTCCCATCCCCTTACTGATTAACTTCTCTTCATCTATATTCTTTATGTGGTTGGTGTTTCAATCTCAGTGTGACTGGACCAAGGACTTGGCCGGTCCAGGAACATAGTCCCTGGCCTTTGCCCGGAGTGGTCTTGGTCAGATTCTATACGCTCCGGTGGGATTCATTGAATTGCGACCATGTATTCCTATTAGTGTGGATTTATCATGAATTAATCCTTCCATTCAGAACGGATAAGGCTGATCATATCAGCATATCAATACGTGTGGATCGATTTTTCATGGCCTGATGGACCAGTCTGGAGAGTGCTTGGTACTTCCAGGCAGTACGGATGGCTGATGGTATAAGCCTATCAATACGTATAGGTCATTATTCATGGCATGATGGACAAGTCTGGACAGTTCTTCATCCTTTTAGGCAGTACGGATGGCTGATTGTATCAGCCTATTAGTACGTATGGGTCATTTTTTCGTGTACTGATGGGACCAGTCTGGATTGTCCATTGTCTGTTGAGTTAAATCTTTCCATTCAGTATGGATAAGGTTGATCATATCAGCCTATCTGTACGTTTGGGTCGATTTTTCATGGCTTGATGGACCAGTCTGGACTGTCCTTGGTCCTTTCAGTCAGTACGGATGGCTGTTGGTATCAGCCTATCAGTACGTATGGGTCATTTTTCATGGCCTGATGGAGAAGTCTAGACAGTCCTTGGTCCTTCCAGGCAGTACGGATAGCTAATCATATCAGCCTATCAGTACGTATGGGTCATTTTCATGTATAGATGGGACTAGTTTGGACAGTCCTTGGTCCGTTGAGTGAAGTCCTTCCATTCAGTTTGGATAAGGCTGATCATATCAGCCTATCAGTACATATGGGTCGATTTTTCATGGCCTATTGGGCCAGTCTGGACAGTCCTTGGTATTTCCAGGCAGTAAGGATAGATGATGGTATCAGCCTATCAGTACCCATGGGTTATTTTTCATGTACTAGTGGGACCATTCAGACAGTCCATGGGCCTTTGAGTTAAAACATTCCATTCAATTTGGATAAGACTGATCATATCAGCCTATCAGTACGTATGGGTCAATTTTTCATGTCCTGTTGGACCAGTCTAGAGAGACCTTGGTCCTTCGAGGTAGTACGGATGGCTGATCGTATCAGCCTATCAGTACGTATGAGTCATTTTTCATATATAGATGGAACTAGTTTGAACAGTCCATGGTACGTTGAGTGAAGTCCTTCCATTCAGTTTTGATAAGGCTGATTGTATCAGCCTATCAGTACATATGGGTCGATTTTTCATGGCCTATACGGCCAGTCTGGACAGTCCTTGGTATTTCCAGGCAGTAAGGATAGATGATGGTATCAGCCTATCAGTACCCATGGGTTATTTTTCATGTACTAGTGGGACCATTCAGACAGTCCATGGGCCTTTGAGTTAAAACATTCCATTCAATTTGGATAAGACTGATCATATCAGCCTATCAGTACGTATGGGTCAATTTTTCATGTTCTGTTGGACCAGTCTAGAGAGACCTTGGTCCTTCGAGGTAGTACGGATGGCTGATCGTATCAGCCTATCAGTACGTATGAGTCATTTTTCATATATATATGGGACTAGTTTGGACAGTCCATGGTACGTTGAGTGAAGTCCTTCCATTCAGTTTTGATAAGGCTGATTGTATCAGCCTATCAGTACATATGGGTCGATTTTTCATGACCTATATGGCCAGTCCTTGGTATTTCCAGGCAGTAAGAATGGCTGATGGTATTATCCTATCAGTACGTATGGGTTATTTTTCCTGTACTAATGGGACCATTCAGACAGTCCATGGTCCATTGAGGTAAAACCTTCCATTCAATTTGGATAAGGCTGATCATATCAGCCTATTAGTACGTATGGGTCGATTTTCATTGCCTGAATGACCAGTCTGGACAGTCCTTGGTCCTTCTAGGCAGTATGGAAGGCTGATTGTATTAGCCTATCAGTACGTATGGGTCAGTTTCCTTGTACTGATGGGACCAGTCTGGACAGTCCATGGTCCGTTGAGTTAAATCCTTCCATTCAGTACGAATAAGGCTGATAATATAAGCTTATCACTACGTATGGGGTTATTTTTCATGGCCTAATGGACCAGTCTGGACAGTCCTTGGTCCATCCAGGCAGTACGGATGGCTGACGGTAACAGCCTATCAGTACGTATGGGTCATTTTTCATGTACTGATGGGACCAGTCCGGACAGTCCATGGTCCATTGAGTTAATCCTTCCATTCAGTACGGTTAACTAAGATCATATCAGCCTATCAGTACATATGGGTCAATTTTTCATGGCCTGATGAACCACTCTGGACAGTTCTTGGTCAATCCAAGCAGTACGGATGGCTGATATACGTATGGTCATTTTTGATGTACTGATGGAACCAGTCTTAACAGTCCATGGTCTGTTGAGTTAAATACTTCCAATCAGTACGGATAATGCTGATCATATCAGCCTATCAGTACGTATGGGTCAATTTTTCATGGCCTGATGGACCAGTCTAGACAGTGCTTGGTCCTTCCAAGAAGTACGGATGGCTGAACATAACAGCCAATCAATACGTATGGGTCATTTTTCATGTACTGATGGTACTAGTCTGGACAGTCCAAGGTCTGTTGAGTTAAATCCTTCCATTCAGTACGGTTAAGGCTGATCATATCAGCCTATCAGTATGTATGGGTCGATTTTTCTAGGCCTGATTTACCAGTCTGTATAGTCCTTGGTCCTTCCAGGCAGTACATATGGCTGATCGTATCAGCCTATCAGTACGTATGGGTCATTTTTCATGTACTAATGGGACCAGTCCATAGTCTGTTGAGTTAAATCCTTACATTCAGTATGGTTAAGGCTGATCATATCAGTCTATCAGTACGTATGGCTCAGTTTTTCATGGCCTGATGGACCAGTCTGGACAGTGCTTGGTCCTTCCAGGCAGTACGGATGGCTGATCGTATCCGCCTATCAGTACGTATGGATCATTTTCATGTACTGATGGGACTAGTCATGACAGTCCATGGTCCATTGAGTTAATCCTTCCATTAATTACAAATAAGGCTGATCATATCAACCTATCAATACGTATGGGTTGATTTTTCATGGCCTAATGGACCAGTGTTGACAGTCCTTGGTCCATCCAGGCAGTACGGATGGCTGATAATATCAGCATATCAGTACGTATGGGTCATTTTTCATGTACTGATGGGACCAGTCTGGACAGTCCATGGTCCGTTGAGTTAAATCCTTCCATTAAGTTTGGATAAGGCTGATCAAATCAGCCTATCAGTACGTATGGGTCAATTTTTCATGCCCTGATGGATCAATCTGGACAATCCATGGTCATTCCAGGCAGTACGGATGGCTGATCATATCAGCCTATCAATACGTATGTGTCATTATTTTCATGTACTGATGGGAGTTGTCTGGACAGTCCATGGTCAGTTGAGTTAAATCCTTCCATTCAGTACGGATAAGGCTTATCATATAAGCCAATCAGTACGTATGGGTTGATTTTTCATGGCCTGATGGACCACTATGGACAATCCATGGTCACTCCAGGCAGTACGGATGGCTGATCATATCAGCCAATCAATACGTATGGGTCATTTTTCATGTACTGATGGGAGTTGTTTGGACAGTCCATGGTCAGTTGAGTTAAATCCTTCCATTCAGTACGGATAAGGCTGATCATATCAGCCTAACAGTATGCGTGGGTCGATTTTTCATGGCCTGATGGACAAGTCTGGATAGTCCTTGGTCCTTCCATGCAATACGGATGGCTGATCGTATCAGCCTATCAGTACGTAAGGGTCATTTTCATGTACTGATGGGACCATTCAGTACGGTTAACACTGATCATATCAGCCTATCAGTACGTATGGGTCGATTTCTCATGGCCTGATGGACCACTCTGGACAATACCTGGTCCATCCTAGCAGTATGGATGGCTGATCGTATCAGCCTGTCAGTACGTATGGGTTATTTTTTCATTTATTGATGGGACCAGTCAGGACAGTCCATGGTCCGTTGAGTTAAATCCTACCATCCATTACGGATAGGGCTGATCATATCAGCATATCAGTACGTGTGGGTCGATTTTTCATGGCATTATGGACCAGTCTGGACAGTGCTTGGTCTTTCCAGGCAGTACGGATGGCTGATGGTATCAGCCTATAAGTATGTATGGGTCATTTTTCTTATACTGATGGGACCAGTCCGGACATTCCATGGTACATAGAGTTAATCCTTCAATTCAGTACGGATAAGGCTGATCATATCAGCCTATCAGTATGTATGGGTCGATTTTTCATGGCCTAATGGACCAGTCATGACAGTCCTTGGTCCATCCAGGCAGTTCGGATGGCTGATCGTATCAGCCTATTTGTACGCATGGGTCATTTTTCATGTACTGATGGGACCAGTCTAGACAGTCCATGGTCCGTTGAGTTAAATCCTTCCATTCAGTACGGATAAAGCTGACCATATCAGCCTATCAGTACGTGTGGGTCGATTTTTAATGGCCTTTTGGACCAGTCTTGACAGTGCTTGGTCCTTCCAGCCTGTACGGATGACTGATGGTATCAGCCTATCAGTACGTATGGGTCATTTTTCATGTACTGAAGGGACCAGTCCGGACAGTCCATGGTCCATTTAGTTAATCCTTCCATTCAGTACGGATAAGGCTGATCATATCAGCCTATCAGTACGTGTGGGTCGATTTTTCATGGCCTTATGGACCAGTCTGGACAGTCGTTGGTCCATCCAGGCAGTAAGGATGGCTGATCGTATCAGCATATCAAAACTTATGGTTTATTTTTCATGTAATGGTGGGACCAGTCTAGACAGTCCATGGTCCGTTTAATTATATCATTCCCTTCAGTACGGGGAAGGCTGATCATATCAGCCTATCAGTACGTATAGGTCGATTTTTCATGGCTTGGTGGACCAGTCTGGATGGATGGCTGATCGTATCAGCCAATCAGTATGTATGGGTCATTTTTCATGTACTGATGGGACCAGTCCAGACAGTCCATGGTTTGTTGAATTAAATCCTTCCATTCAGTATGGATAAGGCTAATCATATCAGCGTATAAGTACGTATGGGTCAACTTTTCATGGCCTGATGGACCAGTCTAGACAGTCCTTGGTCCATCCAGGCAGTACGGATGGCTGATCGTATCAGCGTATCAGTATGTATGGGTCATTTTCATGTACTGATGGGACCAGTCTGGACAGTCCATGGTCCGTTCAGTTAAATCCTTCCATTGAGTACGGATAAGGCTGATCATATCAGCCTATCAGTACGTATGGGTCAATTTTTCATGGCCTGATGGACTAGTCCTAACAGTCCTTGGTCCTTCCAGGAAGTACGGATGGCTGATGGTATCAGCCTATCAGTACGTATAGGTCATTTTTCATGTACTGATGGGACCAGTGCGGACATTCCATGGTCCGTTGAGTTAAATCCTTCTAATCAGTATGGATAAAGCTGATCATATCAGCCTATTACTACGTGTGGGTAAATTTTTCATGGCCTAACGGACCAATCTGGACAGTCCTTGGCCCATCCAGCTAGTACGATGGCTGATCGTATCAGCATATCAGTATGTATGGGTCATTTTCATGTACTGATGGGACCAGTCCAGACTGTCCACGGTCCATTGAGTTAATCCCTCCATTCAGTACGGATAAGGATGATAATATCAGCCTATTAGTACTAATGGGTTTAATTTCATGGCCTAATGGACCAGTCTGGACAGTCGTTGGTCCATCCAGGCAGTACGGATGGCTGATCGTATCAGAATATCAAAACTTATGGTTCATTTTTCATGTAATGATGGGACCAGTGTAGACAGTCCATGGTCCGTTGAATTATATCTTTCCATTCAGTACGGTGAAGGCTGATCATATCAGCCTATCAATACGTATAGGTCGATTTTTTATGGCTTGCTGGACCAGTCTGAACAGTGCTTGGTCCATCCAGGCTGTATGGATGGCTGATCGTATCAGCCTATCAGTATGTATGGGTCATTTTTCATGTACTTCTGGGACCAGTCTAGACAGTCCATGGTCCGTTGAGTTAAATGCTTCCATTCAGTACGGATAAGGCTGATCATATCAGCCTATCAGTACGTGTGTGTCGTTTTTTCATGGCCTGATGGACGATTCTGGACAGTGCTTGGTCCTTCCTGGCAGTACGGATGGCTGATCGTATCAGCCTATCAGTATGTATGGGTCATTTTTCATGTATTGATGGAATTAGTCCGGACAGTCCATGGTCTGTTGAGTTAAATCCTTCCATTCAGTACGGTTAAGGCTGATCATATAAGCTTATCAGTACGTATGGGTTGATTTTTCATGGCCTGATGGACCACTCTGGACAGTCCTTGCTCCATCCAGGCAGTACGGATGGCTGATCGTATCAGCCTATCAGTATGTATGGGTCATTTTTCATGTACTGATGGGGCCAGTCTAGACAGTCCACGGTCTGTTAGAAGAACGAATGGCTGATCATATCAGCCTATCAGTACTTATGGGTCATTTTTCATGTACTCATAGGACCAGTCTGGACAATCCATGGTCCGTTGAGTTAAATCCTTCCATTCAATACGGAGAAGGCCTATCATATCAGCATATCAATATATGTGGTTCAATTTTTCATGGCCTGATGGACCAGTCTCGACAGTCCTTGGTCCTTCCAGGCAGTATGGATGGCTGACCGTATCAGCCTACAATATGTATTGGTCATTTATTCATTTACTGATGGGACCAGTTTGGACAGTCCATGGTCAGTTGAGTTAAATAATTCTATTTAGTACGGATAAGGCTGATCATATCAGCCTATCAGTACGTATGGGTGGATTTATCTTGGTCTGATTGACCAGTCTGGACAGTCCTTGGTCCTTCCAGGTAGTATGGATTGTTGATCGTATCAGCCTATCAGTACGTATGGGTCATTTTTCATGTACTAATGGGACCAGTCCGGACAATCCATTGTCCGTTGAATTACATCCATCCATTCAGTATGGATAAGGCTGATCATATAGGCCTATCAATACTTATGGATCGATTTTTCATGGCCTGATGGACCAGTCTGACCAGTCCTTGGTCCTTCCAGGCAGTATAGATGGCTGATCGTATCAGCCTATCAGTACTTATGGTCATTTTTGATGTCCTTATGGGACCAGTCTGGACAGTCAATGGTCCATTGAGTTAATTCCTGCCATTCAGTACGGATAAGTATGATCATATCAGCCAATCATTTACGTATGGGTCGATTTTTCATGGCCTGATGGACAAGTCTGGACAGTCCCTGCTCCATCCAGGCAGTATGGATGGCTGATCGTATCAGCCTATCAGTACGTATGGGTCATTTTTCATGTACTGATAGGACCAGTCTGGACAGTCCATGGTTCGTTAAGTTAAATCCTTCCATTCAGTATGGATAAGGCCTATCATATCAGCCTATCAATACGTATGGGTTGATTTTTCATGGCCTGATGGACAAGTCTTGACATACCTTGGTCCATCCAGGCAGTACGGATGGCTGATTGTATCAGTCATCAGTACGTATGGGTCATTTTTTCATGGATACGTGGGACCAGTCTGGACAGTCCTTGTTCCGTTGAGTTAAATCCTTCCATTCAGTACGGATAAGGGTGATCATATCAGCCTATCAGTACGTGTGGGTCGATTTTTCATTGGCTGATGGACAAGTCTGGACAGTCCTTGGTCCATCCATGCAGTACGGATGGCTGATTGTATCAGCCTATCATTACATATGTGTAATTTTTCATGTACTAATAGGACCAGTCTTGACAGTCCATGGTCTTTTGAGTTAAATCCTTCCATTCAG
>MU106365.1:11008-51502 GCA_012274485.2 Sinapis alba | reverse complement strand
ATAAGTATGATCATATCAGCCAATCAGTACGTATGGGTCGATTTTTCATGGCCTGATGGACAAGTCTGGACAGTCCTTGCTCCATCCAGGCAGTACGGATGGCTGAACATATCAGCCTATCAGTACCTATGGGTCATTTTTCAAGTACTGATAGGACCAGTCTGGACAGTCCATGGTCCGTTGAGTTAAATCCTTCCATTCAGTACGGATAAGGCCTATCATATCAGCCTATCAATACGTGTGGGTCGATTTTTCATGGCCTGATGGACCAGTCTGGACAGTCCTTGGTCCTTTTAGGCAGTACGGATGGCTGATCGTATAAGCCTATTAGTACTTATGGGTCATTTTTTCATGTTTTGATGGGACCAGTCTGGACAGTCATGGTCTGTTGAGTTAAATACTTCTATTCAGTACGTATAAGGCTGACCATATAAGCCTATCAGTATGTATGTGTCGATTTATCATGGTCTGATGGACCAGTATGGACAGTCCTTGGTCCTTCCAGGCAGTATGGATGGCTGATCGTATCAGCCTATCAAAACGTATGGGTCATTTTTCATGTACTAATGGGACCAGTCTGGACAATCCATTGTCCGTTGAATTAAATCCATCCATTCAGTATGGATAAGACTGATCATATAAGCCTACGAGTACTTATGGGTTGATTTTTCATAGCCAGATGGACCAGTCTGGACAGTCTTTGCTCCATCCAGGCAGTACGGATGGCTGATAGTATCAGCATATCAGTACTTATGGGTCATTTTGCATGTATTGATAGGACCAGTCTGGAAAGTCCATGGTCCGTTGACTTAAATCTTTCCATTCAGTATGGATAAGGCCTATCATATCAGCCTATCAATACGTGTGGTTTTATTTTGGGAAATTTGGCAAAATAGAACCAAAAAACAGTCTTTTTGTCCCTTTGCCATAATACTATCATTACATTGTCCCTTTAGTATAATCTTTTTCATTATCCCAAAACTAACTTTTAATTAAACATATTACATTAATTAAACAAAGTTAATAAAAACACAAAATTATTTAAATCTAAATTAATAAGGGAATTATGAAAAAAAGGTAAAAAAAAGAAGGGTTAAAACAGAAAAGGGGAAACCCGTAACCCTAATTATTTTGATTAATTGATTTTTTTGGTGAATTTATTTTGTTTATCATGGGGTGGTTAAGTGATTTTGGTTTTCCATATCAGAATGGTAGTCTTTGTGTTTCTGAGTTTTGAATTTGTTTGATTTTTTTCTTATGTTTGTCTATGTTTCTTGTAAAGATCTTGTCTTTACTAACTCTGTTAGTTTGTTTCCTTCAACGTGTTGATGACATTGGTTATTGCATCCTCTATGATATTGATGTTCTGTCATTTGTTGTTAATAGCCATGTCTTTTTGTGACAAATTCGTATTACTGAAATCATTTTTGTCTTTTGTAGATATGGAGTTAGAGCTACCTAAGCGCTTGTATGCAGAGGGTTTAGAGCCTCATGTGAAGAAGATCAACAACAGCTGCCGCATGGAACTTCTGAGGGACCTGAAGAATGCTATGTCTGAAGAATATGGGGAAGTGAAGAGAGATCCTGTTTTGACACACATCATGGCTATTCAGGGACATGGCCTCAAATTTTCGGGGAAACTGGTGCATAGCTTCCTCTGTAAGGAGCTGGTTACTTCGAAGAAGCATGAGAAGTGGTTTGTTTTTGCGAGGACTCCTCTCCGGTTTTCCCTTCAGGAGTACCATGCTGTGACAGGTCTCAAGATTTCACGGGAAAGTAGTAGTGACGTGGTTAAATGGAAAGATGACGGAGGATTTTGGAGTAAGCTACTAAAGGGAGATGGGAAGATCACCTTGAAGATGATCAGGAAGGAGCATCTAAAGGAAGTTCACAACTGGACTCGGGTTGATAGGGTTGGATTGATATACTTGTGCGTGATAATGGGTGTGGTGATGGGGAGAGATGAGAAGGTGAACATCCCTCATTTGTACATCAAGTTGGTGATGGATCTTGACAAGGTTCGCAAGTTCCATTGGGGTCTTCACTCGTATGAATTCCTGGTGAGTTCGATGCAGAAGACTAAGAAGAAGTTAGATAACAAGGAAAGCTACATTCTCGAGGGTTTTACGTATGCTTTCCAGATTTGGATTATGGAAGCAGTTCCTGATTTTGGAGAAATATTAGGCAGAAGAGTCTCTAACAGCTTCATAGGTCCAAGGTGTGGCAATTGGAAAGGAGTTGCAAAAGTTTCTTATGAAGACATTATTCAGCTTGAGGACTCATTTGATTAGAAGGTATGTATATATATTGTTTTCTTATGTATGGTGCTTGTATATAGTTTGTACAGATTTTAACACTTGATTTGTTTTGTAGGGTGACTTGTTCTCGGTTATATCAGTGACTGGTAATGGTGATGTGTTGATATCTACTAATTATAAAACGAAGGGTGGGATGGAAGATGAACGAGTGGACCTTCTACTGAAGAGGATCAGAGGGAAGTTTGATTGGAGCAACACAGAATGGCCAGTTTTAGAACCTGAAGAGACTGAAATGGAGGAAGCTGAGAAAGAAGATATAGGGTCAGAAGCTGAAATGAGTGTGGATGATACTGATGTTGTAGCAGACACGGAGACCTCTTCGGTTAATGTTGCAGGAAAAAGCAAGAGAAAGATTCAAGATGAAGGAGCCGAGACAAGAAAGAAGAAGTTGTTGTGTAAGCGATCTGCAGAGAGAAAACTGACTCTTGATCCTGAAACTAAGAGTTTCATTGAGTGTCTCATCCACACATCTGTCACTTTCTTGGGGGATAGACTCAGTGCGCAAATGGAGAAGATGGAGACTGGTTTTACAGAGAGGATGGGGAAGATGGAGTGTGAGGTTTCACAGCCCAGGGAAGTAATCAATTTGACTAGTGAAGGACGCCAGGCCAATCAATCTCCATCTAAGAGCAAATTCGATCAACCTCCAGCAAAGAAAAAGGTACTCCCTAAGAGAAAGTGTAGAAGTTGATGAAATTGGAACTAGGATGCTTGAGTTAGGGTGCTGGAGCTAGGATTTTGGCGATATATTGTACTTGGCACCTCAAATTTTCACTGTGTAATATTATGTTACAGTTTCGAATTATGTAATGTGTAATAGGTTTGTAATGTGTAATAGGTTTGACTGTGTGTGTGTTGTTTGAATGTGTGTGTAATGAAAACTACATGAATGTAATGCTTTTCGTGATATGATTGAATGACTTCTTAAATGCTTTGTTTTTTGATTTATTGATAGGGTGGGAAAAAGATTGGTATGGTAATTAACGATTTTGATTTTGGATTGAGTACACAAGAAATGAGGGATCTGTCCCAAGATACATTTGTTGAAGGGTTTGATCTTTCACAAGTTAAAGTTGAAAACTCAATGAAATCAAGTCATTTTAACACGTCCCCACCACACTTACACGATGAGCAAATACATCGGGCTGGAGAAGACTCACCAGATGCGGCATTGGTGTTTCTCCGTGAAGAAGATTGGGAAAAAGTTTGAATTTGGTCAACTTCCTCCACGTAAGTTTTTACTTCATTCTTATATTATATTTATTTATATTATAAACCAAACACATCATTGTTTTATCTTGTATCGTTTTTTTTCATATCATACGTCTACGGATTGGACCTTCTATTTTAGATGTTGAGATTGCTAATCGTCTTATGGATCAATCCGAGTGGCTTCATAATTGGGTAAACTGTAAAGACCACTAACTTGAATTTGTGTTTTACATACATTTTGTGTGGTAACATCATGGAAATATGCAGGAGATTGACGCCGTAATGTTCTTATTCCGAGAGAGAACAACTCTGAAACGATGGAAACCTCGACGTGTCGCTTTCATGACTGTTGTCTTCAGCAATATGATTAAAAAGGAGTACAACAGTTTCTTGGCATGTAAAAGGAAATACACGCTTCATAGTTTGCTATTGGAGTTTGGCAAAGGGATCCTTCCACCACATGGAAGAACACAAGAGATATGGAATGTAGATGTTGATCGGTTGTATGTACCAGTTCATGTCAGTGGAAATCATTGGATCGCCTTGTGCATCAGTTTCGTGACGAGGAGCATTGATGTTTTTGACTGCTCGGGTAGAAAAAGGTACAAGGAGGTAGATGCGTTCGCACTCCTTGTTCCTCGTATTGTGAAGGCAGTTCAGCCAACGAGAGACCAAAAGGATTTCATGGTCGGTGCTTATACTGTTTTCTATGTCCCTATTGGAAAACTGAATAAAAGTGCATGTGATTGTGGTGTGTATGCAGTGAAGTTTATCGAGTGCCATTCTCTTGGGTTGGAGTTGGCCTTGGTTAATGATGATAACATAAAAGAAGCTCGCCAGAGAATTTTGTGGGATCTTTGGGAAGCAGCTAATGATCCGGAATTGGTTGATAGGATGTCAACATATGAACCTCCTGAGTGTCTCTCTTCAACTGTAGAGGAAATTCGGTGAGAATTCTTAGTAGATAATTCAGGTATCATTCTGATTTTTAGGAATTCTTAGTAGAATGTTTAATCTTATGTATAATTTCTTGTATTTTATTGTAATTTTAATTCTAATTTTTAGGAACAAGAATGTTTAATCTAATGGCTAAGTTATGGTGTTTTATTCTAATTTTCATTCTGATTTTGACAATGTGTACAAGAACATAATTATACCCTAAACGACACCCTAATGAAACCATAAAGGACTCCCTAAACATACCCTAAATGTTTAATGTAATGTATAAGTTATGGTGTTTTATTCTAATTTTCATTCTGATTTTGACAAGGTGTTTAAGTCCATAATCATACCCTAAACGACATCCTAATCAAACCCTAAAGGACAACCTAAACATACCCTAAACGATATCCTAATCAAACCCTAAAGGACAACCTAAACGTACCCTAAACGAGAGCTTTGTAACAAGAGCTTTTTACCAAAACAAACACAATCCGTTAAACATGTAACAAAAGCGTTGCTTCTCATATGTATTAAAACCTTTTTCAAACACACCAATCTAGATGTGAAACACTTGATTGTAAACTATGTTTGTCATACACATCAACTAATATCCACGTAAACCCTGAATCGGACCCAATTCATATTACCCAAAATTACCCTAATACCCGAGATATATAAGACCAAAAAACCGACTTCTTCCATTCTTTTCTGATCTCTCTTTTCCGTCAATCGATTGTTTCTCTCCAAAACTGTTTCTCCCAAAAATGAATACTGGAAGGCGATTTTCGCAGGGGATACCGTCTAGATGCTGGTGTGGGAAAGCGGTTGTGATTTTCTATTCGAGAACAAACGAGAATCCTTACGGACGATTATATAGATGCGAGATAGGGTCACAGGTTCATAATTTCACATCTGTTCATGGTTTCGATTTTTTGTGATTTATATCTTCTATTTTTTTTGTTCCTGGCTTTCTTCATATGTTTCGTGTTTGATTTGTTCTTCTGTTCATGAAATTCGTTTCAATGTAGCGAAAGAGAGAAACCCACTTATTTAAGTGGGTTGATGAGGCTTTGTTTGATGAGATCCAAAGAGTGGAGGCTGAGCAAAGGAGAATTGAAGAAGAGATTGAAGATATGAAAAAAAGTTTGAAAAGGACAGTGGAAGAAGAAGTTATGAAGCAGAAAAATTCCCTTGAAGTAGGTTGTTTAGGAAGCATTTTATGGCTTTTTGGAAGATTAAGAAGCCAAGAATGAAAGAAATCAATGTACGGGTTATTAGTATTTTTTCTAGTGTTTTGATCAAACAATGAATATGACAATTTGCTGGTTCTTAGTATTTCGTTCTAAGAGTGCTCATATTGTGTTGTCTACGAAACTTAAAACATTGTTGCAAAGAACATACAAAACTACAAACATTGTTGCTCATAGTTAACATGATAGCAAAGATAAGTATGAAACTGAAAACAGAGTTTTTTGAATTTTAGAAGCAAAAACCAAACGAAAAATAGTAGTTGCACGTCAGAATAAGCTGCCCAACACCACCACTTGCACACTTGAACTTGAATCCTGTTACACAAAGACCTTTGCATGAAACACATATAAATCAGCAATATGAAATACACATAAATCGACTGGTAATATAAGTGCGACTTACCATTTGAGACTGACTATATTGGTATCTTACAAGTTGCTCTATTGTGCCCAGTAAAACCACATGTACTACACTTGCGAGGTTGTTTCTTTTGTGATGTTTGCGATGATCGAAGTTTATCTTCAACGATTTCATACCTGCGTTTTCTTTTCCTTCCTACTGTCCTTTTCGTGTCCGGTGGTAACACTTTGACTTTCTCAACATGTTCTGGTATGGACCAAGCATCCTCAGGAACATCAATAGGATTTATGCTTTCCTGATAGGCTTCTCTCCATGCTCCTGTCGTGTACATCAAATCAGTCACTGTGTGTGGTTCTCTTCCAACATGAAAACCAGCTTTAATTACGTGCCGACAAGGGATCTTCAGAAGATCATACTTCCCACATGAGCAAGTCCGTCTATCTAAATCAACTAGGCATTCGAATTTATCACCTCTAACAAGCAATCGACCATCACTAACAGGGTAAACTACAAATGTTTTACCTTTCTCGGGTTCTCCTATCGATCTTTTTCTCCACATCTTTGGTTAGAGGATGTTTATGCTTCGAAATAAGTTTCTTACGCTTATAAAACCACCGTGTTAACATTTCTCTGAGACTGTCCAACAAAGGAATGACTGGATACTCTCTCGGTGAACGCAAAGCAGAGTTGATAGATTTAGCAGGATTGGTTGTCCTTATGTCATATCTGAATCCAGGAAATTGACATCTAGCCCATTTTTGCACATCAGCATCCCTTAGGTAATTTCCAATTGCAGGACTGATATTACACACATCAGCAAACGTCTTTTCAAAATCAGCAACTCTATAAGCTTTGGACGCCTTTGAAACCAACCCAGCAAGTCCTTTCCCATGAAAATATGTTACCACATTATTCAACAAATGATGAATACAAATACCATGTCTAGCTGTTGGATACACGTTCTCAAGCGCCTTCGCAATGGACCCATGTCTATCCGAAATAAAAGCCAGTTGATGATCATCTGCAATAACAACCTTTAGTTGTCTCATAAACCATTCCCAAGAACGATCATTCTCTGAGTCGACTACTCCAAATGCAATAGGATACAAATTAGAATTTCCGTCTAGAGCAGTTGCAACCAGTAGAACTCCTTTGTATTTACTATTCAAAAAAGTTTCATCGACGACAATAACCCGCCTCATGACTCTGTTAAATCCTCGTATTGATTGCCCAAATGCAATAAACAAGTACCGAACTCGCCCATCGTTGTCAACCTCATACGATGAGTGTGTACCCGGATTTGCCTCTCTCAGCATGTGCAAGTAATTCGGTATTTTCCCATAACTTCTCTCTAGAATACCTCTAACTGCATTGATTGCATATTCACGCGCTTCCCATGCTAAAGAATATGAGATCTCACATCCATGATCAATACGCATAATCTGTATGATATCATTAGGTTTTGGCCCTTCCTTGACGCCTTCATACTTATGCATAATCAGACTACCTATAGTTTTTGACGAAGCAGTCTTACACGCTTTTGTTCTGCTTGAAGGTGCGCATGTATAATCCCCAACATACTTTTTGATAATGAAATATGTAGATTCCTTCAAACACTCTGCTCGAACACCCCAATGGCATGCATCATCTACGCATCTAACATACCAGAGTTCTCTATCTGATTTGATAACTTGGTAGTCAAAGTTATGCTTCATTGCACATATCTCGAAAGTCGCCTTCATCAATGTTTTGCTCTGAAAAATTGTCCCTTCTTAACCACTTCGAGCAAAGAACACTTTGACATGTTATTTTTGTCCTCTTTTTCAGAGATCATGGTATCAGTATCATAGGCTTCCTCATCAACTTCGCCTTGTTTCATTTTTCCTTTCTTCTTCTCACTATGTCTCTCAGCAAAAATATCAGTTGATTCGTCCTCTCTGTAAAATGACTTTCCCTCATCTTCATTAGTACTTGAATATGTTGGTGACTTGTTAAGATCAAAGCCTGCTTCATTCGAATTCTCAGCCTTGACTTCATATGTTACACACAATCGAGTCGAGACATTCTTTTTAACATAACCAACAAAACTCTTAAGTTGTCGATCATTTGCAATGATAACAGGTGGACATGTTGAGGTGTTGATCAACTCAGTAGGTAGATAACTCAACTCCAAATCGGCTATGTTATCTTCTTCCATACCAAAATCTTCCAAAATCATTCTCTTTAATTCCTCTAAGCTAGAAATCGATTCCAATAACAGTAACCTACCCCCTTTGTCATCAGCTGTAAAAATCCACCCTATAGTTGCACCTAATTCCCATACACCACATGTGTATAGATAGGCATCATAGAAAAAGAGTTTCTGAAAATCACAAGAATATCTATTGAGAAATCATCATGGTTTGATGAAGAAGAAGAGGTTTGATCGCTTTTTTTTTTATTTTTTGACTAGGTAAATCGAGTATACATGTTTAAGGTAAGTAAAATATTTTCAGAATATTTTCATAAATAACTTCCAAAATTTTCAGAAATTCTATTTATCTTATCCGTAAAATGTGCGTTCTACACATAGTAGAAAAATACAAGTTTTATATAAGCAGATTATACAATGTGTAGACTTTAGAGTTATGTCTATATTACGTATTCCATGAGTTTTAGAATTACTTATAAATGTAGAATCTGTATTCCGAAATAATGTAGAAACACCTTAACTGTGTAGATCTCGTATTCCCACTATTTACAATTGATTGAAAAAGTAGAGTACTCGTTCTACAAAACAGTAGAACCACTTGTTTGGCGTGGAATTCACTTTCTACCATACCATTTTCCATAAAAGATGAAATCTACTTTTCGTAGAATATATTTTTAATTTTCAATTTATTAAGTTTTTCAACTCAAAAAAAATATCAGTTTATGTATATGAATGTTTCATCATTTGTTTCTATTTTAAATATTTTTTTTGATTCCAAAAACTATTTATTTAATTAAGTTTTAGAAATGGAAAGGGTAAGAAAGTGAAAAAATGGACAAAATGCATTTTATGGCAAAGGGACACATAGACTGTTTTTTTGTTCTATTTTGCCAAATTCCTTTTTATTTTTCATGGCCTGATGGACCAGTCAGGACAGTCCTTGGTCCTTCCAGGCTGTATGGATGGCTGATCGTATCAGCATATCAGTACGTATAAGTCAATTTTCATGTACTGATGGGACCAGTCCAGACAATCCATGGTCCGTCGAATTAAATCCTTCCATTCAGTATGGATAAGGCTGATCATATAAGCCTATCAGTACTTATGGGTCGATTTTTCATGGCCTGATGGACCAGTCTGGACAGTCCTTGGTCCTTCTTGGCAGTACAGCTGGCTGATCGTATAAGCCTATCAGTATGTATGGTCATTTTTCATGTACTGATGGGACTAGTCTAGACAGTCCATGGTCTGTTGAGTTAAATGCTTCCATTCAGTATGTATAAGGGTGATAATATCAGCCTATCAGTATGTATGGTCAATTTTTCATGTCCTGATGGACCAATCTGGACAGTCCTTGGTCCATCCAGGCACTACTAATGGCTGATCGTATCAGTCATCAGTACGTATGGGTCATTTTTTCATGTACAGGTGGGACCAGTCTGGACAGTCCTTTGTCCGTTGAGTTAAATCCTTCCATTCAGTACGGATAAGGCTGATCATATCAGCCTATCAGTATGTGTTGGTTGATTTTTCATGGCCTGATGGACCAGTCTGGACAGTCCTTGGTCCATCCGGGCAGTACAGATGGCTGATCGTATTAGCCTATCAACACGTATGGGTAATTTTTCATGCACTGATGGGACCAGTCCGGACAGTCCATGGTCTTTTGAGTTAAATACTTCCATTCAGTATGGTTAAGGCTGATTATATCAGCCTATTAGTACGTATGGGTCTATTTTCAATGCCTCATGGACCAGTCAGGACAGTCCTTGGTCAATCCAGGCAGTACGGATGGCTTATCATATCAGCCTATCAGTACTTATGGGTCATTTTTCATGTACTAATGAGACCAGTTTGGACAGTCCATGGTCTGTTGAGTTAAATCTTTCCATTCATTACGAATAAGGCTTATCATATCAGCCTATCAGTACAAATGGTTTGATTTTTCGTGGTCTGATGGACCAGTCTTGACAGTCCTTGGTCCTTCCAGGCAGTACGGATGGCTGATCGTATCAGCATATCAGTACGTATGGGTCATTTTCTATGTACTATTGGGACCACTCCGGACAGTCCATGGTCCGTTGAATTGAATCCTTCCATTCAATATGGAAAAGGCTGGTCATATAAGCCTATCAGTACTTATGGGTGGATTTTTCATGGTCTGATGGACCAGTCTGGACAATCCTTGGTCCTTCCAGAAAGTAGGGATGGCTGATCGTATCAGCCTATCAGTGTGTATGGGTCAATTTTCATGTACTAATGGAACCAGTCCAGACAATCCATGGTTTGTTGAATTAAATCCTTCCATTCAGTATGGATAAGGCTGATCATATAAGCCTATCAGTACTTATGGGTCGATTTTTTTCATAGCCTGATGGACTAGTCTGGACAGTCCTTGGTCCTTCCAGGCAGTACAGATGGCTGATCGTATCAGCCTATCATTACATATGGTCATTTTTCATGTACTGATAGGACCAGTCTGGGCAGTCCGTAGTTCGTTGAGTTAAATCCTTCCATTGAATACGTAGAAGGCTGATCATATAAGCCTATCAGTACTTGTGGGTCGATTTTTCATGGCTTGATGGACCAGTCTGGACAGTCCTTGGTCCTTCCAGGCAGTACAGATGGCTGATCGTATCAGCCATTAGTATGTATGGGTCATTTTTTCATGTACAGGTAGGACCAGTCTGGACAGTCCTTGGTCCGTTGAGTTAAATCCTTCCATTTAATACGTACAAGGCTGGTCATATCATCCTATCAGTATGTGTGGGTCGATTTTTCATGGCATGATGGACCAGTTTGGACAGTCCTTGGTCCATTAAGGCAGTATGGATGGCTGAACGTATCAGCCTATCAGTACGTATGGGTAATTTTTCATGTACTGATTGGACCAGTCTGGACAGTCCATGGTCTGTTGAGTTAAATACTTCTATTCAGTACGTATAAGGCTGCCTGACCATATAAGCCTATCAGTATGTATGTGTTGATTTACATGGTCTTATGGACCAATGTGGACAGTCCTTGGTCCTTCCAGGCAGTATGGATGGCTGGTCGTATCAGCCTATCAAAACGTATGGGTCATTGTTCATGTACTAATGGGACCAGGACCAGTCTGGACAATCCATTGTCCGTTGAATTAAATCCATCCATTCAGTATGGATAAGGCTGATCATATAAGCCTATGAGTACTTATGGGACGATTTTTTCATAGCCAGATGGACCAGTATGGACAGTCTTTGCTCCATCTAGGACGTACGGATGGCTGATAGTATCAGCATATCAGTAGTTACGGGTCATTTTTCATGTATTGATAGGACCAGGCTGGACAGTCCATGGTCCGTTGACTTAAATATTTCCATTCAGTACGGATAAGGCCTATCATAACAGCCTATCAATACGTGTGATTTTATTTTTCATGTCCTGATGGACCAGTCTGGACAGTCATTTGTCCTTCCAGGCTGTATGGATGGCTGATTGTATCAGCATATCAGTACGTATGAGTCAATTTTCCTGTACTGATGGGACCAGTCCAGACAATCGATAGTCCGTTGAATTAAATCCTTCCATTCAGTATGGATAAGGCTGATCATATAAGCCTATCAGTACTTATGGGTCGATTTTTCATGGCCTGATGGACCAGTCTGGACAGTCCTTGGTCCTTCTAGGCAGTAGAGCTGGCTGATCGTATAAGCCTATCAGTATGTATGGTCATTTTTCATGTACTGATGGGACTAGTCTAGACAGTCCATGGTCTGTTGAGTTAAATCCTTCCATTCAGTACGTATAAGGGTGATAATATCAGCCTATCAGTATGTATGGGTAGAATTTTCATGGCCTGATGGACCAGTCTGGACAGTCCTTGGTCCATCCAGGCAGTACGAATGGTTGATCGTATCAGTCATCAGTACGTATGGGTCACTTTTTTTTTGTACAGGTGGGACCAGTCTCGACAGTCTTTTGTCCGTTGAGTTATATCCTTCCATTCAGTACAGATAAGGCTGATCATATCAGCCTATCAGTATGTGTTGGTTGATTTTTCATGGCCTGATGGACCAGTCTGGACAGTCCTTGGTCCATCCAGGCAGTACATATGGCTGATCGTTTCAGCCTATCAACACGTATGGGTAATTTTTCATGCACTGATTGGACCAGTCCGGACAGTCCATGGTCTTTTGAGTTAAATACTTCCATTCAGTATGGTTAAGGCTTATTATATCAGCCTATCAGTACGTATGGGTGTATTTTCAATGCCTGATGGACCAATCAGGACAGTCCTTGGTCAATCCAGGCAGTACGGATGGCTGATCGTATCAGCCTATCAGTACTTATGGGTCATTTTTCATGTACTAATGAGACCAGTTTGGACAGTCCATGGTCTGTTGAGTTAAATCTTTCCATTCATTACGAATAAGGCTGATCATATAAGCCTATCAGTACAAATGGTTTGATTTTTCATGGTCTGATGGACCAGTCTTGACAGTCCTTGGTCCATCCATGCAGTATGGATGGCTGATAGTATCAGCTTATCATTACGTATGGGTCATTTTTCATGTACTGATGGGACCAGTCTTAACAGTCCATGGTCCGTTGAGTTAAATACTTCCATTCAATATGGAAAAGGCTGGTCATATAAGCCTATGAGTACTTATGGGTGGATTTATCATGGTCTGATAAACCAGTCTGGACAGTCCTTGGTCCTTCAAGGCAGTATGGATGGCTGATCGTATCAGCCTGTCAGTACGTATGGGTCATTTTTCATGTACTACTGGGACCAGTCCGGACAATCCATCGTCCGTTGAATTTATTACTTCCATTCTATATGGATAAGGCTGATCATATAAGCCTATCAGTACTTATGGGTCAATTTTTCATGGCCTGATAGACTAGTCTGGATAGTCCTTGGTCCTTCCAGGTAGTACAAATGGCTGATCGTATCAGCCTATCAATACGTATGGTCATTTTTCATGTACTGATGGGACTAGTCTATATCAGCCTATCAGTACGTATGGGTAGATTTTTCATGGCCTGATGGACAAGTCTGGACAGTTCTTGGTCAATCGAGGAAGTACGGATGACTGATTGTATCAGTCATCAGGACGTATGGGTCATTTTTTCATGTACAGGTGGGACCTTTCTGGACAGTCCTTGGTCCGTTGAGTTAAATCCTTCCATTCAGTACGGATAAGGGTGATCATATCACCCTATCAGTGCGTGTGGGTCAATTTTTCTTGGCCTGATGGACCAGTCTGGACAGTCCTTGGTCCATCCAGGCAGTACGGATGGCTGATCGTATCAGCCTATCATTACGTATGAGTAATTTTTCATGTACTAATAGGACCACTCCGGACAGTCCATCGTCTTTTGAGTTAAATCCTTCCATTCAGTACAGTAAATATTGATATCTTAGCCTATTAGTACGTATAGGTCGATTATTCATGGCTTGATGGACCAGTCTTGACAGTCCTTGGTCCATCCATGAAGTATGGATGGCTGATTGTATCAGCTTATCAGTACGTATGGGTCATTTGTCATGTACTGATGGGACCAGTCTTAACAGTCCATGGTCCGTTGAGTTAAATACTTCCATTCAGTATGGATAAGTCTGATCATATCAGCCTATCAATACGTATGGGTTGATTTTTCATGGCTTGATGTACCAGTCTGGATAGTCCTTGGTCCATCCAGGCAGTACGGATGGCTGATCGTATCAGCCTATCAATACGTATGGGTCATTTTTCATGTACTGATGGGACCAGTCTGGACAGTCCATGGTCCGTTGAGTTAAATCCTTCCATTATGTACGGATAAGTATGATCATATCAGCCAATCAGTACGTATGGGTTGAATTTTCATGGCTTGATGGACAAGTCTGGACAGTCCTTGCTCCATCCAGGTAGTACGGATGGCTGATCGTATCAGCCTATCAGTACTTATGGGTCATTTTTCATGTACTGATAGGACCAGACTGGACAGTCCATGGTCCGTTTAGTTAAAATCCTTCCATTCAGTACGGATAAGGCTTATCATATAAGCCTATCAATACATGTGGGTCAATTTTTCATGGCCTGATGGACCAGTCTGGACAGTCATTAGTCGTTCCAGGTAGTATGGATTTCTGATCGTATCAGCCTATCAGTAAGTATGGGTAAATTTCATGTACTAATGGGACTAGTCCGGACAATCCATTGTCCGTTGAATGAAATTCCATCACTTCAATATGGATAAGGCTGATCATATAAGCCTATCAGTACTTATGGAAGTATTTTTCATGGCCTGATGGACTAGTCTAGACAGTCCTTGGTCCTTCCAGGCAGTGTAGATGGGTGATCGCATCAGCCTATAAGTACGTATGGTCACTTTTCATGTACTGATTGGACCAGTCTGGACAGTCCATTGTTCGTTGAGTTAATTCCTTCCATAATGTACGGATAAGTATGATCATATCAGCCAATCAGTACATATGGGTCGAATTTTCATGGCCTGATGGACAAGTCTGGACAGTCCTTGCTCCATTCAGGCAGTACAGATGGCTAATCGTATCAGCCTATCAGTTCTTATGGGTCATTTTTCATGCCCTGATGGACCAGTCTGGACAGTCCTTGGTCCTTCCAGGCAGTACGGATGGCTGATCTTATAAGCCTATCAGTACTTATGGGTCATTTTTCATGTTTTGATGGGACCAGCCTGGACAGTCCATGGTCCGTTGAGTTAAATCCTTCCATTCAGTACGGTTAAAGGCTGATCATATCAGCCTATCAGTACGTATGGGTTGATTTTTCATGGCCTGATGTACCAGTCTGGACAGTCCTTGGTCCATCCAGGCAGTACAGATGGTTAATCGTATCAGTCTATCAATACGTACGGTCAATTTTCATGTACTGATGAGACCAGTATGGACAGTCCATGGTCCGTAGAGTTAAATCCTTCCATTCAGTATGGATAAGGCTGATCATATCAGCCTATCAGTACGTGTGGGTCAAATTTTCATGCCATGATGGACCATTGTGGACAGTCCTAGGTCCTTCCAGGCAGTACTGATGGCTGATCTTATCAACCTATCAGTATGTATGGGTCATTTTTCATGTACTGATGGAACCAGTCTTAACAGTCCATGGTCCGTTGTGTTAAATACTTTCATTCAGTATGGATAAGGCTGATTATATCAGCCTATCAATACGAGTGAGTTGATTTTTCATGGTCTGATGGACCAGTTTGGACAGTCCTTGGTCCATCCAGGCATTCGGATGGCTGATAGTATCAGCCTATCAGTACATATGGGTCATTTTTCATGTACTGATGGAACCAGTCTTAACAGCCCATGGTCCGTTGTGTTAAACACTTCCATTTAGTACGAGGCTGATCATACATGTGGGTCGATTCTTCATGGCCTGATGGACCAGTTTGGACAGTCCTTCATGGCCTGATGGAAGGATTTAACTCAACGGACCAAGGACAGTTTGAGACTGATACAATCAGCCATCCGTACTGCCTGGATGGACCAAGGACTGTCCTGACTGGTCCATCAGGCCATGAAAATTCTACCCATACATACTGATAGGCTGACATAATCATTTTTATCCGTATTGAATGGAAGGATTTAACTCAACGAACCATGGAATGTCCAGACTGGTCCCATCAGTACATGAAAAATGACCATACGTACTGATAGGCTGATACGATCAGCCATCTGTACTGCCTGGAAGGACCAAGGACTGTCCAGATTGGTCCATCAGGCCATGAAAAATCGACCCACATCTATTGATAGGCTTATATGATCAGCCTTATCTGTACTGAATGGAAGGATTTAACTCAACGGACCGTGGACTGTCTGGACTGGTCCCATTAGTACATGAAAAATGACCCATACGTACTGACAGGCTGATACGATCAGCCATCCATACTGCCTGGAAGGACCAAGGACTGTCCAGACTGGTCCATCAGACCATGATAAATCGACTCATACGTACTGATAGGCCTATATGATTAGCCTTATCCGTACTGCATAAAAGTATTTAACTCAGCTGATCATGGACTGTTCAGACTGGTCCCATCAATACATGAAAAATGACCCATGCATATTGATAGGCAGATACGATCAGCTATCCGTACTGCCTGGAAGGACCAAGGACTGTCCAGATTGGTCCATCAGGCCATGAAAAATCGACCCAGACGTATTGATAAGCTAATATGATCAGCCTTATCTGTACCGAATGGAAAGATTTAACTCAACGGACAATATACTGTCCAGACTGGTCCCATCAGTACATGAAAAATGACCATACGTACTGATAGGCTGATACGATCGGCCATCCGTATTGCCTGGATGGACCAAAAACTGTCCAGACTGGTCCATAAGGCCATGAAAATCGACCCATAAGTATTGATAGGCTTATATGATCAGCCTTATCCATACTTAATGGAAGTATTTAATTCAACGTACAATGGATTGTCCGGACTGATCCCATTAGTACATGAAAAATGACCCATACGTATTGACAAGATGATACGATCAGCCATCCATACTACCTAGAAGGACCAAGGACAGTCCGGCCTGGTCCATCAGACAATGATAAATCGACCCATACGTACTGATAGGCTGATATGATCCGCCTTATATGTACTGCATAGAAGTATTTAACTCATCTGACCATGGACTGTTCATACTGGTCCCATCAGTACATGAAAAATGACCCATACATACTGATAGGCTGATACGATCAGCTATCCGTACTGCCTGGAAGGACCAAGGACTGTCCAGATTGGTCCATCAGGCCATGAAATATCAACCCACACGTATTGATAGGCTGATATGATCAGCCTTATTTGTACTGAATGGAAGGATTTAACTCAACGGACAATCGACTGTCCAGGCTGGTCCCATTAATACATGAAAAATGACCATACGTACTGATAGGCTAATACGATCACCCATCTGTACTACCTGGAAGGACCAATGACAGTCTAGACTTGTCCATCAGGCCATGAAAAATCGACCTATACATACTAATAGGCTTATATGATCAGCCTTATCCGTAGTGAATGAAAGTATTTACTTCAACGAACAATGGATTGTCCGGACTGGTCCCATTAATACATGAAAAATGACCCATACGTACTGACAGGCTGATACAATCAGCCATCCATACTGTCTGGAAGGACCAAGGACTGTCCAGACTGGTCCATCAGACCATGATAAATCGACCCATACTTATTGATAGGTTGATATGATTAGCCTTATCCGGACTGCATAGAAGTATTTAACTCCACTGACCATGGACTGTTCAGACTGGTGCCATCAGTACATGAAAAATGACCCATACATACTGATAGGCTGATACGATTAGCCATCCGTACTGCCTGGATGGACTAATGACTGTCCAAACTGGTACATCAGGCCATAAAAATCAGCCCATACGTACTAATAGGCTGATATTATCAGCCTTAACCGTACTGAATGGAAGGATTCAACTCAAAAGACCATGGACTGTACGGACTGGTCCCATCACTACATGAAATATTTCCCATACGTACTGATAGGCTGATACGATCAGCCATCCATAAGGCCTGGATGGACCAAGGACTGTCCAGACTGGTACATCTGGCCATGAAAAATCAAACAATTTGTACTAATAAGCTGATATGATCAGCCTTAACCGTACTGAATGGAAGGATTTAACTCAAAAGACCATGGACTGTCCATACTGGTCCCATCAGTACATGAAAAGTTACCCATACATACTTATAGGCTGATACGATCAGTCTTCCGTACTGCCTAGATGGACCAAGCACTGTCTAGAGTCGTCCATCAAGCCATGAAAAATCGACCCATAAGTATTGATAGGCTTATATGATCAGCCTTATCCATAATAAATGGAATGATTTAATTCAACGGACCATGGATTGTCTGGACTGGTCCCATTAGTACATGAAAAATGATCCATAAATACTGAGAGGCTGATACGTTCATCCATCCATACTGCCTGGAAGGACCAAGGACTGTCCAGACCGGTCCATCAGACCATGAAAAATTGACCCATACGTATTGATAGGCTGATATGATCAGCCTTATCCGTACTAAATGGAAGTATTTAACTCAACGGACCATGGACTGTTAAGACTGGTCCTATTAGTACATAAAAATGACGCATACATATTGATAAGCTGATACGATCAGCCATCCAAACTGCCTGGATAGACCAAGGACTGTCAACGGACCATGGACTGTTAAGACTGGTCCTATTAGTACATAAAAAATGACGCATACATATTGATAAGCTGATACGATCAGCCATCCAAACTGCTTGGATAGACCAAGGACTGTCAAGACTGGTCCATCAGGCTATGAATAATTGACCCATATGTACTAATAGGCTGAGATGAGCAGCCTTAACCGTACTGAATGGAAGGATTTAACTCGAAAAACCATGGACTGTCTGTATTGGTACTATTAGTAAATGAAAATTTACCCATACGTACTGATAGGCTGATACGATCAGCCATCCGTATTGCCTGGATGGACTAATGACTGTCCAAACTGGTACATCAGGCCATAAAAATCAGCCCATACGTACTAATAGGCTGATATTATCAGCATAAACCGTACTGAATGGAAGGATTCAACTCAAAAGACCATGGACTGTACGGACTGGTCCCATCACTACATGAAATATTTCCCATACCTACTGATAGGCTGATACGATCAGCCATCCGTAAGGCCTGGATGGACCAAGGACTGTCCAGACTGGTACATCTGGCCATGAAAAATCAAACAATTTGTACTAATAAGCTGATATGATCAGCCTTAACCGTACTGAATGGAAGGATTTAACTCAAAAGACCATGGACTGTCCATACTGGTCCCATCAGTACATGAAAAGTTACCCATACATACTTATAGGCTGATACGATCAGTCATCCGTACTGCCTGGATGGACCAAGCACTGTCTAGAGTCGTCCATCAAGCCATGAAAAATCGACCCATAAGTACTGATAGGCTTATATGATCAGCCTTATCCATAATAAATGGAATGATTTAATTCAACGGACCATGGATTGTGTGGACTGGTCCCATTAGTACATGAAAAATGATCCATAAATACTGAGAGGCTGATACGTTCAGCCATCCATACTGCCTGGAAGGACAAAGGACTGTCCAGACCGGTCCATCAGACCATGAAAAATTGACCCATACGTATTGATAGGCTGATATGATCAGCCTTATCCGTACTAAATGGAAGTATTTAACTCAACGGACCATGGACTGTTAAGACTGGTCCTATTAGTACATAAAAAATGACGCATACATATTGATAAGCTGATACGATCAGCCATCCAAACTGCCTGGATAGACCAAGGACTGTCAACGGACCATGGACTGTTAAGACTGGTCCTATTAGTACATAAAAAATGACGCATACATATTGATAAGCTGATACGATCAGCCATCCAAACTGCTTGGATAGACCAAGGACTGTCAAGACTGGTCCATCAGGCTATGAATAATTGACCCATATGTACTAATAGGCTGAGATGAGCAGCCTTAACCGTACTGAATGGAAGGATTTAACTCGAAAAACCATGGACTGTCTGTATTGGTACTATTAGTAAATGAAAATTTACCCATACGTACTGATAGGACGATCAGCCATCCGTATTGCCTGGATGGACCAAGGACTGTCCAGACTGGTCCATCAGGCCATGAAAAATCGACCCACGCGTTCTGATAGGCTGATATGATCACCGTTAACTGTACTGAATGGAAGGATTTAACTCACCAGACCAAGGACTCTCCAGACTGGTCCCACCTGTACATGAAAAAATGACCCATACGTACTGATGACTGATACAATCAACAATCCGTACTGCCTGGATGGACCAAGGACTGTTCAGACTGGACCATCATGCAATGAAAAATCTATCCATATGTACTGATAGGCTAATATAATAATATTTATCCGTACTGAATGGAAGGATTTAACTCAACACGCCATGGACTGTCCAGACTTGTCCCGTCAGTACATGAAAAATGACCATGCGTACTGATAGGCTGATACGATCAGCCATTTGTACTACCTGGAAGGACCAAGGACTGTCCAGACTGGTCCATCAGGCCATGAAAAATTTACCCATAAGTATTGATAGGCTTATATGATCAGCCTTATCCATACTGAATGGAAGTATTTAATTCAACAGACAATGGATTGTCCGGGCTGATCCCATTAGTACATGAAAAATGACCCATACGTACTGACAGGCTGAATACGATCAGCCATCCATACTACCTGGAAGGACCAAGGACTGTCCAGACTAGTCTATCAGACAATAATAAATTGACCCATACGTACTGATAGGCGTATATGATCAGCCTTATATGTACTTCATAGAAGTACTTAACTCATCTGACCATGGACTTTTCAGACTGGTCCTATCAGTACATGAAAATGACCCATACGTACTGATAGGCTGATACGATCAGCTATCCGTACTGCCTGGAAGGACCAAGGACTGTCCAAGTTGGTCCATCAGGCCATGAAAAAACGACCCACATGTATTCATAGGCTGATATGATCAGCCTTATCCGTACTGAATGGAAAGATTTAACTCAACGGACTGTGGGCTGTCCGGACTGGTCCCATTAGTACATGAAAAATGACCCATACGTACTGACAGGCTGATACGATCAGCCATCCATACTGCCTGGAAGGACCAAGGACTATCCAGACTGGTCCATCAGACCATGATAAATCGCCCCATACGTACTGATAGGCTTATAGGATTAGCCTTATATGTACTGCATAGAAGTATATAACTTAACTGATCATGGACTGTTCAGAATGGTCCCATCAGTACATGAAATATGACCCAAGCATACTGATAGGCTGATACGATTAGCTATCCGTACTGGCCTGGAAGGACCAAGGATTGTCCAGATTGGTCCATCAGGCCATGAAAAATTGACCCACACATATTGATAGGCTGATATGATCATCCTTATCCGTACTGAATGGAAGGATTTAACTCAACGAACAATGGACTGTCCAGACTGGTCCCATCAGTACATGAAAAATGACCATACGTACTGATAGGCTGATACGATCGGCCATCCGTATTGCCTGGATGGACCAAGGACTGTCCAGACTGGTACATCTGGCCCTGAAAAATCAACCCATTCGTACTGATAGGCTGATATGATCAGCCTTAACCGTACTGAATGGTAGGATTTACTGTCCATACTGGGCCCATCAGTACATGAAAAGTTGCCCATACTTACTTATAGGCTGATACGATCAGTCATCCGCACTGCCTGGATGGACCAAGGACTGTCCAGACTGGTCCATCAAGCCATGAAAAATCGACCCATAAGTACTGATAGGATTATATGAGCAGCCTTATCCATACTAAATGGAATGATTTAATTCGACGGACCATGGATTGTCTGGACTGGTCCCATTAGTACATGAAAAATGACCCATACGTACTGAGAGGCTGATACGTTCAGCCATCCATACTTCTTGGAAGGACCAAGGACTGTCCAGACTGGTTCATCAGACCATGAAAAATTGACCCATACGTATTGATAGGCTGATATGAACAGCCTTATTCGTACTAAATGGAAGTATTGAACTCAACGGACCATGGACTGTTAAGACTGGTCCTATTAGTACATGATAAATGACCCATACGTATTGATAAGTTGATACGATCAGCCATCCGTACTGCCTGGATTTACCAAGGACTGTGAAGACTGGTCCATTAGGCCATGAATAATCGCCCCATACGTACTAATAGGCTGAGATGAGCAGCCTTAAACGTACTGAATTGAATGATTTAACTCGAAAGACCATGGACTGTCTGGACTGGTACTATTAGTATGTGAAAATTTACCCATACTTACTGATACGATGATACGATCAGCCATCCGTATTGCCTGGATGGACCAAGGACTGTCCAGACTGGTCCATCAGGCCATGAAAAATCGACCCATACGTTCTGATAGGCTGATATGATCACCGTTATCCATACTGAATGGAAGGATTTAACTCAACAGACCAAGGACTGTCTAGACTGGTCCCACCTGTACATGAAAAAATGACCCATACGTACTGATGACTGATACAATCAACCATCCGTACTGCCTGGTAGGACCAAGGACTGTTCAGACTGGTCCATCAGGCCATGAAAAATCTTTCCATACGTACTGGTAGGATAATATAATCAACTTTATCCGTACTGAATGGAAGGATTTAACTCAACGGAGCATGGACTGTCCGGACTTGTCCCATTAAGACAGGAAAAACGACCATGCGTACTGATAGGCTGATACGATCAGCAATCTGTACTACCTGGAAGGACCAAGGACTGTTCAGACTGGTCCATCAGGCCATGAAAAATTTACCCATAAGTGTTGATAGGCTTATATAATCAGCCTTATCCATACTGAATGGAAGTATTTAATTCAACGGACAATGGATTGTCCGGACTGATCCCATTAGTACATGAAAAATGACCCATACGTACTGACAGGCTGATACGATCAGCCATTCATACTACCTAGAAGGACCAAGGACTGTCCAGACTAGTCCATCAGACAATGCTAAATCGACCTATACGTACTGATAGGCTGACATGATCAGCCTTATATGTACTGCATAGAAGTATTTAACTCATCTGACCATGGACTGTTCAGACTGGTCCCATCAGTGCATGAAAAATGACCCATACGTACTGATAGGCTGATACGATCAGCTATCCGTACTGCATGGAAGGACCAAGGACTGTCCAGGTTGGTCCATCAGGCCATGAAAAATCGACCCACATGTATTGATAGGCTGATATGATCAGCCTAATCCGTACCAAATGGAAGGATTTAACTCAACGGACCGTGGACTGTCCGGACTAGTCCCATTAGTACATGAAAAATGACCCATACGTACTGACAGGCTGATACGATCAGCCATCCATACTGCCTTGACGGACCAAGGACTGTCCAGACTGGTCCATCAGACCATGATAAATCGACCCATACGTACTGATAGGCCTATATGATTAGCCTTATCCGTACTGCATAGAAGTATTTAACTCAACTGATCATGGACTGTTCAGACTGGTCCCATCAGTACATGAAAAATGACCCATGCATATTGATAGGCAGATACGATCAGCTATCCGTACTGCCTGGAAGGACCAAGGACTGTCCAGATTGGTCCATCAGGCCATAAAAAATTGACCCACACGTATTGATAGGTTAATATGATCAGCCTTATCCGTACTGAATGGAAGGATTTAACTCAACGGACAATGGACTGTCCAGAATGGTCCCATCAGTTCATGAAAAATGACCATACGTACTGATAGGCTTATATGATCAGCCTTAACCGTACTGATTGGAAGGTTTAACTCAAAAGACCATGGACTGTCCATACTGGTCTCATCAGTACATGAAAAGTTACCCATACGTACTTATAGGCTGATACGATCAGTCATCCGTACTGCCTGGATGGACCAAGGAGAGTCCAGACTGATCCATCAAGCCATGAAAAATCGACCCATAAGTAGTAATAGGCTTATATGATCAGCCTTATCCATACTAAATGGAATGATTTAATTCAACGGACCATGGATTGTCTGGACTGGTCCCAATAGTACATGAAAAATGACCCATGCGTACTGAGAGGCTGATACGTTCAGCCATCCATACTGCGTGGAAGGACCAAGGACTGTCCAGACTGGTCCATCAGACCATGAAAAATTGACCCATACGTATTGATAGGCTGATATGATCAGCCTTATCTGTATTGAATGGAAGTATTTAACTCAACGGACCATGAAATGTTAAGACTGGTCCTATAAGTACATGAAAAATGACGCATACGTATTGATAAGCTGATACAATCAGCCATCCGTACTGCCTGGATAGACTGTCAAGACTGGTCCATAAGGCCATGAATAATTGACCCATACGTACTAATAGGCTGAGATGAGCAGCCTTAACCGTACTGAATGGAAGGATTTAACTCAAAAGACCATGGATTGTCCGTACTGGTCCCATCAGTACATGAAAAATTACCCATACGTACTTATAGGCTGATACGATCAGCCATCCGTACTGCCTGGATGGACCAAGGACTGTCCAGACTGGTCCATCAGGCCATGAAAAATCTACCGATACGTAGTTATCGGCTTATATGATCAGCCTTATCTGCACTGAATGGAAGGTTTTAACTTAACAGACCATGGACTGTCCAGACTGGTCCCATCAGTACATGAAAAAGGACCCATACATACTGATAGGCTTATACGATCAGCCATCCATACTACCTGGAAAGCCCAAGGACTGTCCAGACTGGTCCATCAGCTCATGAAAAATTGACCCACACATACTTGTAGGCTGATATGATCAGCCTTATCCGTACTGAATGAAAGGATTTAACTCAATGGACCATGGACTGTCCAGACTGGTCCCATCAGTACGTGAAAAAAAGACCCATACGTACTGATAGGCTGATACGATCAGCCATCCGTACTGCCTGGATGAACCTAGGACTGTTCAGACTGGTACATCAGGCCATGAAAAATCAATTCATACGTACTGATAGGCTGATATGATCTGCCTTAACCGTACTGAATGGAAGGATTTAACTCAAAAGACCATGGACTGTTCGTACTGGTCCCATCAATACATGAAAAATTACCCATACGTACTTATAGTCTCATACGATCAGCCATCCGTACTGCCTGGATGAACCAAGGACTGTTCAGACTGGTACATCAGGCCATGAAAAAACAACCCATACGTATTGATAGGCTGATATAACAGCCTTAACCGTACTGAATGGAAGGATTTAACTCAAAAGACCATGGATTGTTCGTACTGGTCCTATCAGTACATGAAAAATAACCCATATGTACTTATAGCCTGATACGATCAGCCATCTTTACTACCTGGAAGGACCAAGGACTGTCCAGACTGGTCCATCAAGCCATGAAAAATCGACCCATAAGTACTAATAGGCTTATATGATCAGCCTTACGTACTGCCAAGATGAACCAAGGACTGTTCAGACTGGTACATCAGGCCATGAAAAATCAACCCATACGTACTGATAAGCTGATATGATCATCCTTAACCGTATTGAATGGAAGGATTTAACTCAAAAGACCATGGACTGTCTGTACTGGTCCCATCAGTACATGAAAAATTACCATACGTACTTATAGTCTGATACGATCAGCCATCCGTACTGGCTGGATGGACCAAGGACTGTTCAGACTGGTCCATCAGGCCATGAAAAATCTATCCATACGTAATGATAGGTTGATATAATCAACTTTATCCGTACTGAATGGAAGGATTTAACTTATTGGACCATGGACTGTCCAGACTTGTCCCATCAATACATGAAAAAAGACCATGCTTACTGATAGGCTGATTCGATCAGCCATCTGTACTTCCTGGAAGGACCAAGGACTGTCCAGACTGGTCAGTAAGGCCATGAAAAATTTACCCATAAGTATTGATAGGCTTATATGATCAGCCTTATCCATACTGAATGGAAGTATTTAATTCAACGGACAATGGATTGTCCGGACTGATCCCATTAGTACATGAAAAATGACCCATACGTACTGACAGGCTGATACAATCAGCCATCCATACTACCTGGAAGGACCATGGACTGTCCAGACTGGTCCATCAGACAATGATAAATCGACCCATACGTACTGATAGGCTGATATGATCAGCCTTATATGTACTGCATAGAAGTATTTAACTCATCTGACCATGGACTGTTCAGACTGGTCTCATCAGTACATGAAAAATGACCCATACGTACTGATAGGCTGATACAATCAGCTATCCGTACTGCCTGGAAGGACCAAGGACTGTCCAGATTGGTCCATCAGGCCATGAAAAATCGACCCACATGTATTGAAAGGCTGATATGATCAGCCTAATCTGTACTGAATGGAAGTATTTAAGTCAACGGACTATGGACTGTTAAGACTGGTCTTATTAGTACATGAAAAATGACGCATACGTATTGATAAGCTGATACGATCAGCCATCCGTACTGGCTGGATGGACCAAGGACTGTCAAGACTGGTCCATCAGACCATGAAAAATCGACCCATACGTACTAATAGGCTGAGATGAGCAGCCTTAACCATACTGAATGGAAGGATTTAACTCAAAAGACCTTGGACTGTCCGAACTGGTCCCATCAGTACATGAAAAATTACCCATACATACTTATAGTCTGATACGATCAGCCATCCGTACTGCCTGGATGGACCAAGGACTGTCCAGACTGGTCCATCAAGCCATGAAAAATCGACCCATAAGTACTGATAGGCTTATATGATCAGCCTTATCCATACTAAATGGAATGATTTAATTCAACGGACCATGGATTGTCTAGACTGGTCCCATTAGTACATGAAAAATAACCCATACGTACTGAGAGGCATATACGTTCAGCCATCTATACTGCCTGGAAGGACCAAGGACTGTCCAGACTGGTCCATCAGACCATGAAAAATCGACCCATACATACTAATAGGCTGAGATGAGCAGCCTTAACCGTACTGAATGGAAGGATTTAACTCGAAAGACCATGGACTGTCCGTACTGGTCCTATTAGTACATGAAAAATTACCCCTATGTACTGATAGGATGATACGATCAGCCATCTCTATTGCCTGGATGGACCAAGGACTGTCCAGACTGGTCGATAAGGCCATGAAAAATCGACCCACACATTCTAATAGGCTGATATGATCACCATTATCCGTACTGAAAGGAAGGATTTAACTCAACAGACCAAGGACTGTCCAGACTGGTCCCACTTGTAAATGAAAAATTACCCATATGTACTGATAGGATGATACGATTAGCCTTATCCGTACTGCATAGAAGTAGTTAACTCAACTGAAGATGGACTGTTCAGACTAGTCCCATCAGTACATGAAAAATGACCCATACATACTGGTAGGATGATATGATCAGCCATCCGTACTGCCTGGATGGACTAATGACTGTCCAGACTGGTACATCAGGCCATGAAAAATCAACCCATACGTACTGATAGGCTGATATGATCAGCCTTAACCGTACTGAATGGAATGATTTAACTCAAAAGACCATGGACTGTACGGAATGGTCCCATCAGTACATGAAATATTACCCATACGTATTGATATGCTGCTACGATCAGCAATCCGTATTACCTGGACGGACCAAGGAGTCTCCAGATTGGTACATCTAGCTATGAAAAATCAACCCATTCGTACTGATAGGCTGATATGATCAGCCTTAACCGTACTGAATAGAAGGATTTAACTCAAAAGACTATGGATTGTCTGTACTAGTCCCATCAGTACATGAAAAATTACCCATACATACTTATAGTTTGATACGATCAACCATCCGTACTGCTTGGATGGACCAAGGACTGTCCAGACTGGTCCATCAAGCCATGAAAAAAATCGACCCATAAGTACTGATAGGCTTATATGATCAGCCTTATTCATACCAAATGGAAGGATTTAATTCAACGGACCATGGATTGTCTGGACTGGTCCCATTAGTACATGAAAAATGATCCATACGTACTGAGAGGCATATACTTTCAGCCATCCATACTGCATGGAAGGACCAAGGACTGTCCAGACTGGTCAATCAGACCATGAAAAATCGACCCATATGTACTAATAGGCTGAGATGAGCAGCCTTAACCGTACTGAATGGAAGGATTTAACTCGAAAGACCATGGACTGTCTGTACTGGTCCTATTAGTACATGAAAAATTACCCACATGTACTGATAGGATGATACGATCAGCCATCCGTATTGCCTGGATGGACCAAGGATGGTCTAGACTGGTCGATCAGGCCATGAAAAATCGACCCATAAGTACTGATAGGCTTATATAATCAGCCTTATCCATACTAAATGGAAGGATTTAATTCAACGGACCATGGATTGTCTGGACTGGTCCCATTAGTACATGAAAAATTACCCATACGTACTGATAGGCTGAAACGATTAGCCATCCCTACTGCCTGAATGAACCAAAGATTGTTCAGTACATCAGGCCATTAAAAATAAACCCATACATACTGACAAGCTAATATGATCAGCCTTAACAGTACTGAATGGAAGGATTTAACTCAAAAGACCATGGACTGTCCGTATTGGTCCCATCAGTACATGAAAAATTACCCATATGTACTTATAGTCTGATACGATCAGCCATCCGTACTGCCTGGATGGACCAAGGACTGTCTAGACTGGTCCATCAAGCCATGAAAAATCGACCCATAAGTACTGATAGGCTTATATGATCAGCCTTATCCATACTAAATGGAAGGATTTAATTCAACGGACCATGGATTGTTTGGACTGGTCCCATTAGTACATGACAAAATGACCCATACGTACTGAGAGGCATATACATTCAGCCATCCGTACTGCCTGGAAAGACCAAGGACTGTCCAGACTGGTCTATCAGACCATGAAAAATCGACCCATACGTACTAATAGGCTGAGATGAGCAGCCTTAGCCGTACTGAACGGAAGGATTTAACTCGAAAGACCATGGACTGTCCGTACTGGTCCTATTAGTACATGAAAAATTACCCACATGTACTGATAGGATGATACGATCAGCCATCCGTATTGCCTGGATGGACCAAGGATGGTCTAGACTGGTCGATCAGGCCATGAAAAATCGACCCACACGTTCTGATAGGCTGATATGATCACCGTTATCCGTACTGAAAGGAATGATTTAACAAAACAGACCAAGGACTGTCCATACTGGTCCCACTTGTACATGAAAAAATAACCCATACGTAGTGATGACTGATACAATCAACCATCCGTACTGCCTGGATGGACCAAGGACTGTTCAGACTGGTCCATCAGGCCATGAAAAATCTATCCATACGTACTGATAGGCTGATATAATCAGCTTTATCCGTACTGAATGGAAGGATTTAACTTATTGGACCATGGAGTGTCCAGACTTGTCCCATCAGTACATGAAAAGTGACCATGCGTACTAATAGGCTGATACGATCAGCCATCTGTACTACCTGGAAGGACCAAGGACTGTCCAGACTGGTCCATCAAGCCATGAAAAAATTACCCATAAGTATTGATAGGCTTATATGATCAGCCTTATCCATACTGAATGAAAGTATTTAATTCAACGGACAATGGATTGTCCGGACTGATCCCATTAGTACATGAAAAATGACCCATATTACTGACAGGCTGATACGATCAGCCATTCATACTACCTGGAAGGACCAAGGACTGTCCAGACTGGTCCATCAGAACATGATAAATCGACCCATACATACTGATAGGCTGATATGATCAGCCTTATATGTACTGCATAGAAGTATTTAACTCATCTGACCATGGACTGTTCAAACTGGTCCCATCAGTACATGAAAAATGACCCATACGTACTGATAGGCTGATACAATCACCTATCCGTACTGCCTGGAAGGACCAATGACTGTCCAGACTGGTCCATCAGGCCATGAAAAATCGACCCATAAGTACTGATAGGCTTATATGATCAGCCTTATCCACACTGAATGGAAGTATTTAATTCAACGAACAATGGATTGTCCGGACTGGTCCCATTAGTACAGGAAAAATGACCCATAAGTACTGACAGGCTGATACGATCAGCCATCCATACTGCCTGGAAGAACCAAGGAATTTCCAGACTGGTCCATCAGACCATGATAAATTGACCCATACGTACTGATAGGTTGATATGATTAGCCTTATCCGTACTTCATAGAAGTATTTAACTCAACTGACCATGGACTGTTCAGACTAGTCCCATCAGTACATGAAAAATGACCCATACATACTGATAGGCTGATACGATCAGCCATCCGTACTGCCTGGATGGACTAATGACTGTCCAGACTAGTACATCAGGCCATGAAAAATAAACCCATACATACTGATAGGCTGATATGATCAGCCTTAACCGTACTTAATGGAAGGATTTAACTCAAAAGACCGTGGAGTGTACGGACTGGTCCCATCAGTACATGAAATATTACCCATACGTACTGAAAAGCTGATACGATCAGCCATCTGTATTGCCTGGATGGACAAGGGACTGTCCACACTGGTACATGTGGCCATGAAAAATCAACCCATTCGTACTGATAGGCTGATATGATCAGCCTTAACCGTACTGAATTGAAGGATTTAACTCAAAAGACCATGGATTGTCCATAATGGTTCCATCAGTACATGAAAAGTTACCCATACGTACTTATAGGCTGATACGATCAGTTATCCTTACTGCCTGGATGGACAAGGGACTGTCCAGACGGGTCCATCAAGCCATGAAAAATCGACCCATAAGCACTGATATGCTTATATGATCAGCCTTATCCATAATAAATGGAAGGATTTAATTCAATGGACCATGGATTGTCTGGACTGGTCCAATTAGTACATGAAAAATGGCCCATACGTACTGAGAGGCATATACGTTCAGCCATCCATACTGCCTGGAAGGACCAAGGACTGTCCAGACCGGTCCATCAGACCATGAAAAATTGACCCATACGTACTAATAGGCTGAGATGAGCAGCCTTAACCGTAGTGAATGGAAGTATTTAACTCAACGGACCATGGACTGCTAAGACTGGTCCTATTAGTACATGAAAAATGACGCATACGTATTGATAAGCTGATACGATCAGCCATCCATACTGCCTAGATAGACCAAGGACTGTCAAGACTGGTCCATCAGGCCATGAATAATCGACCCATACGTACTACTAGGCGGAGATTAGCAGCCTTAACCGTACTGAATGGAAGGATTTAACTCAAAAGACCATGGACTGTCTGTACTGGTCCCATCAGTACATGAAAAATTACCCATATGTACTTATAGGCTGATACGATCAGCTATCCGTACTGCCTGGATGGACCAAGGACTGTCCAGACTGGTCCATCAGGCCATGAAAAATCTACCCATACGTATTGATAGGCTTATATGATCAGCCTTATCTGCACTGAATGGAAGGATTTAACTCAACAGACCATGGACTGTCCAGACTGGTCCCATCAGTACATGAAAAATGACCCATACGTACTGATAGGCTGATCCGATCAGCCATTATACTACCTGGAAGGACCAAGGACTGTCCAGACTGGTCCATCAGCTCATGAAAAATTGACCCACACATACTTATAGGCTGATATGATCAGCCTTATCCGTACTGAATGAAAGGATTTAACCCAATGGACCGTGGACTGTCCAGACTGGTCCGATCAGTACATTAAAAATGACCCATACGTACTGATAGGCTGATACGATCAGCCATCCGTACTGTCTGGATGAACCAAGGACTGTTCAGACTGGTACATCAGGCCATGAAAAATCAACCCATACGTACTGATAGGCTGATACGATCAGCCTTAACCGTACTGAATGGAAGGATTTAACTCAAAAGACCATGGACTGTCCGTACTGGTCCCATCAGTACATGAATAATTACCCATACATACTTATAGTCTATTACGATCAGCCATCCGTACTGCCTGCATGGACCAAGGACTGTCCAGTCTGGTCCATCAGGCGATGAAAAAGCTACCCATATGTACTAATAGGCTGATATAATCAGCCTTATCCGTACTGAATGGAAGGATTTAACTCAACGGACCATGGACTGTCCAGACTAGTCCCATCAATACATTAAAAATCAGCATACGTACTGATAGGATGATACGATCAGCCATTTGTACTACCTGGAAGGACCAAGGACTGTCCCGACTGGTCCATCAGGCCATGAAAAATTGACCCATAAGTATTGATAGGCTTATATGATCAAGCTTATCCATACTGAATGGAAGTATTTAATTCAACGGACAATGGATTGACAAATGTATCATTAGTACATGAAAAATTGACCCATGTATCATTAGTACATCAAAAATGACCCATACGTATTGACAGGCTGATACGATCAGCCATCCATACTGCCTGGAAGGACCAAGGACTGTCCATACTGGTCCATCAGCCCATGAAAAATCGACCCACACGTTCTGATATGCTGATATGATCACCCTTATCCGTACTGAATGGAAGGATTTAACTCAACGGACCAAGGACTGTCCAGACTGGTCCCACCTGTACATGAAAAAATGACCCATACGTACTGATGACTGATACAATCAGCCATCCATAATGCCTGGATGGACCAAGGACTGTCCAGATTGGTCCATCAGGCCATGAAAAATCGACCCATAAGTACTGATAGGCTTATATAATCAGCCTTATCCATACTGAATGGAAGTATTTAATTCAACGGACAATGGATTGTCCGGACTGGTATCATTAGTACATGAAAAATGACCCATACGTACTGACAAGCTGATAAATCGACCCATACGTACTGATAGGCTGATATGATCAGCCTTATCCATATATAATGGAAGTATTTAATTCAACGGACAATGGATTGTCCAGACTAATCCCATTAGTACATGAAAATTGACCCATACGTACTGACAGGCTGATACGATCAACCATCCATACTACCTGGAAGGACCAAGGACTGTCCAGACTGGTCCATCAGACAATGAAAAATCGACCCATACGTACTGATAGGATGATATGATCAGCCTTATATGTACTGCATAGAAGTATTTAACTCATCTGACCATGGACTGTTCAGACTGGTCCCATCAGTACATAAAAAATGACCCATACGTACTGATAGGCTGATACGATCATCTATCCGTACTGCCTGGAAGGATCAAAGACCAAATTGGTCCATCAGGCCATGAAAAATCAACCAATACGTACTGATAGGCTGATATGATCAGCCTTAACCATACTGAATGGAAGGATTTAACTCAAAAGACTATGGACTGTCTAGACTGGTCCCATCAGTACATGAAAAATTACCCATACGTACTAATAGGCTGATACAATCAGCCATCCGTAATGCTTGGATGGACCAAGGACTGTCCAAACTGGTCCATCATGCCATGAAAAATCGACCCACACGTACTGATAGGCTGATATAATCAGCCTTATACGTACTAAATGGAAGGATTTAACTCAACGGACCAAGGACTATCCAGACTGGTCCATCAGGCCATGAATAATCTACCCATACGTACTGATAAGCTTATATGATCAGCCTTATCTGCACTGAATGGAAGGATTTAACTCAACAGACAATGGACTGTCAGACTGCTCCCATTAGTACTGATACGTTCAGCCATCCATACTGCCTGGAAGGACCAAGGACTGTCCAGACTAGTCCATCAGACCATGAAAAATTGACCCATACGTATTGATAAGCTGATATGATCAGCCTTATCAGTACTGAATGGAAGTATTTAACTCAACGGACCATGGATTGTTAAGACTGGTCCTATTAGTACATGAAAAATGACGCATACATATTGATAAGCTGATACAATCAGCCATCCGTACTGCATGGATGGACCAAGGACTGTTCAGACTGGTACATCAGACCATGAAAAATCTACCCATACGTACTGATAGGCTGATATGATCAGCCTTATCCGTACTGCATAGAAGGATTTAACTCAACAGACCAGGGACTGTCCAGACTGGCCCATCAGGCCATGAAAAATCGACTGATAAGTACTGATAGGCTTATATGACCAGCCTTATCAATACTGAATGGAAGTATTTAATTATACGGACAATGGATTGTTCGGACTGGTCCTATAAGTACATGAAAAATGACCCATACGTACTGACAGGCTGATACGATCATCCATCCATACTGCCTGGAAGGACCAAGGACTGTCCAGACTGGCCCATCAGGCTATGAAAAATCGACCCACACGTACTGATAGGCTTATATGATCATCCTTATCGGTACTGCATAGAAGGATTTAACTCAACAGACCAGGGACTGTCCAGACTGGTCCCATCAGTACATGAAAAATGACCCATACATACTGATAGGCTGATACGTCAGCCGTCCGTACTGCCTGGATGGGCCAAGGATTGTACAGACTGGTACATCAGGCCATGAAAAATCAACCCATACATACTGATAGGCTGATATGATCAGCCTTAGCCGTACTGAATGGAAGGATTTAACTCAAAAGACCATGGACTGTCTTGACTGGTTCCATCAATACATGAAACATTACCCATACGGACTGATAGGCTTATACGATCACCCATCCGTACTACCTGGATGGACCAAGGACTGTCCAAACTGGTCCATCATGCCATGAAAAATCGACCCACACGTACTTATAGGCTGATATGATCAGCCTTATACGTACTAAATGGAAGGATTTAACTCAACGGACCAAGGACTGTCCAGACCGGTCCCACCTGTACATGAAAAAATGACCCATATGTAATTATGGCTGATACGATCAGCCATCCGTACTGCCTGAATGGACCAAGGACTGTCCAGACTGGTCCAACAGGCCATGAAAAATCTACCCATACGTACTGCTAGGATTATATGATCAGCCTTATTCGTACTGAATGGAAGGATTTAACTCAACGGACCATGGACTGTCCAGACTGGTCCCATCAGTACATGAAAAATGACCATACATTCTGATAGGCTGATACGATCAACCATCTGTACTGCCTGGAAGGACTGTTAAGACTGGTCCATCAAGCCATGAAAAATCGACCCAAAAGTACGGATAGGCTTATATGATCAGCCTTCTCCATACTACATGGACGGATTTAATTCAACGAACCATGGATTGTCTGGACTGGTCCCATTAGTACATGAAAAATGACCCATACGTACTGAGAGCCATATACGTTCAGCCATCCATACTGCCTGGAAGGACCAAGGACTGTCCAGACCGGTCCATCAGACCATGAAAAATCGACCCATACGTACTAATAGGCTGAGATGAGCAGCCTTAACCGTAGTGAATGGAAGTATTTAACTCTACGGACCATGGACTGTTAAGACTGGTCCTATTAGTACATGAAAAATGAAGCATACGTATTGATAAGCTGATACGATCAGCCATCCATACTGTCTGGATAGACCAAGGACTATCAAGACTTGTCCATCAGGCCATGAATAATCGACCCATACGTACTACTAGGCGGAGATTAGCAGCCTTAACCGTACTGAATGGAAGGATTTAACTCAAAAGACCATGGACTGTTTGTACTGGTCCCATCAGTACATGAAAAATTACCCATATGTACTTATAGGCTGATACGATCAGCTATCCGTACTGCCTGGATGGACCAAGGACTGTCCAGACTAGTCCATCAGGCCATGAAAAATCTACCCATACGTATTGATAGGCTTATATGATCAGCCTTATCTGCACTGAATGGAAGGATTTTACTCAACAGACCATGGACTGTCCAGACTGGTCCCATCAGTACATGGAAAATGACCCATACGTACTGATAGGCTGATCCGATCAGCCATCCATACTACCTGGAAGGACCAAGGACTGTCCACACTGGTCCATCAGCTCATCAAAAATTGACCCACACATACTTATAGGCTGATATGATCAGCCTTATCCGTACTGAATGAAAGGATTTAACCCAATGGACCGTGGACTGTCCAGACTGGTCCGATCAGTACATTAAAAATGACCCATATGTACTGATAGGCTGATACGATCAGCCATCCGTACTGCCTGGATGAACCAAGGACTGTTCAGACTGGTACATCAGGCCATGAAAAATCAACCCATACACTGATAGGCTTATACGATCAGCCTTAACCGTACTGAATGGAAGGATTTAACTCAAAAGACCATGGACTGTCCGTACTGTTCCCATCAGTACATGAATAATTACCCATACGTACTTATAGTCTAATACGATCAGCCATCCGTACTGCCTGCATGGACCAAGGACTGTCCAGACTGGTCCATCAGGCGATGAAAAAGCTACCCATATGTACTAATAGGCTGATATAATCAGCCTTATCCATACTGAATGGAAGGATTTAACTCAACGGACCATGGACTGTCCAGACTAGTCCCATCAATACATGAAAAATCAGCATACGTACTGATAGGATGATACGATCAGCCATTTGTACTACCTGGAAGGACCAAGGACTGTCCAGACTGGTCCATCAGGCCATGAAAAATTGACCCATAAGTATTGATAGGCTTATATGATCAAGCTTATCCATACTGAATGGAAGTATTTAATTCAACGGACAATGGATTGTCCGTACTGGTATCATTAGTACATGAAAAATGACCCATACGTACTGACAGGCTGATACGATCAGCTATCCATACTGCCTGGAAGGACCAAGGACTGTCCATACTGGTCCATCAGCCCATGAAAAGTCGACCCACACGTTCTGATACGCTGATATGATCACCCTTATCCGTACTGAATGGAAGGATTTAACTCAACGGACCAAGGACTGTCCAGACTGATTCCACCTGTACATGAAAAAATGACCCATTTGTACTGATGACTGATACAATCAGCCATCCATAATGCCTGGATGGACCAAGGACTGTTCAGATTGGTCCATCAGGCCATGAAAAATCGACCCATAAGTACTGATAGGCTTATATAATCAGCCTTATCCATACTGAATGGAAGTATTTAATTCAACGGACAATGGATTGCCCGGACTGGTATCATTAGTACATGAAAAACGACCCATACGTACTGACAAGCTGATAAATTGACCCATACGTACTGATAGGCTGATATGATCAGCCTTATCCATATATAATGGAAGTATTTAATTCAACGGACAATGGATTGTCCAGACTGATCCCATTAGTACATGAAAATTGACCCATACGTACTGACAGGCTGATACGATCAGCCATCCATACTACTTGGAAGGACCAAGGACTGTCCAGACTGGTCCATCAGACAATGAAAAATCGACCCATACGTACTGATAGGATGATATGATCAGCCTTATATGTACTGCATAGAAGTATTTAACTCATCTGACCATGGACTGTTCAGACTGGTCCCATCAGTACATGAAAAATGACCCATACGTACTGATAGGCTGATACGATCAGCTATCCGTACTGCCTGGAAGGATCAAAGACCAAATTGGTCCATCAGGCCATGAAAAATCAACCAATACGTACTGATAGGCTGATATGATCAGCCTTAACCATACTGAGTGGAAGGATTTAACTCAAAAGACCATGGACTGTCTAGACTGGTCCCATCAGTACATGAAAAATTACCCATACGTACTAATAGGCTGATACAATCAGCCATCCGTAATGCTTGGATGGACCAAGGACTGTCCAAACTGGTCCATCAGGCCATGAAAAATTGACCCAGACGTATTGATAGGCTGGTATGATCAGCCTTATCCGTACTGAATGGAAGTATTTAACTCAAAGGACCATGGACTGTTAAGACTGGTTCCATCAGTAAATGAAAAATGACCCATACGTACTGATAAGCTTATACGATCAGCCATCCGTACCGCATGGATGGACCAAGGACTGTCAAGACTGGTCCATCAGGCCAAGAATAATCGACCCATACATACTAATAGGCTGAGATGATCAGCCTTAACCGTACTGAATTGAAGGATTTAACTCAAAAGACCTTGGACTGTCTGGACCGGTCCTATTGATACATGAAAAATTACCCATAAGTACTGATAGGCACGATCAGCCATCCGTACTTCCTGGATGGACAAAGGACTGTCAAGACTGGTCCATCAGGCCATGAAAAATCGACCCACACGTACTGATAGGCTGATATGATCACCCTTATCCGTATTGAATGGAAGGACTTAACTCAACGGAGGAAGGACTGTTCAGACTGGTCCCACCTGTACATGAGAAAATGACCCATACGTACTGATGACTGATACAATCATGCATCCTTACTGCCTGGATGGACCAAGGCCTGTCCAGACTGGTCCATCAGGCCATAAAAAATCTACCCATATGTACTGATAGGCTGATATAGTCAGCCTTATCCGTATTGAATGGAAGGATTTAACTTAACAGACCATGGACTGTCCAGACTGGTCCCATCAGTACATGAAAAATGAGCATACGTACTGATAGGCTGATACGATCAGCCATCTGTACTACCCGGAAGGACCAAGGACTGTCCAGCCTGGTCCATCCGGCCATCAAAAATCGACCCATAAGTACTGATAGGCTTATTTCATCAGCCTTATCCATATTGAATGGAAGTATTTAATTCAAAGGACAATGGATTGTCTCGACTGGTATCATTAGTACATGAAAAATGACCCATACAACTGACAGGCTGATACAATCACCAATCCGTACTACCTGCAAGGACCAAGGACTGTCCAAACTGGTCCATCAGACAATGATAAATCGACCATACGTACTGATAGGCTGCTATGATCAGCCTTATATGTACTGCATAGAAGTATTTAACTCATCTGACCATGGACTGTTCAGACTGGTCCCATCAGTACATAAAAAATGACCCATACGTACTGATAGGCTGATACAATTAGCTATCTGTACTGCCTGGAAGGACCAAGGACTGTCCAGATTAGTCCATCAGGCCATGAAAAATCGACCCACACGTATTGGTAGGCTGATATGATTAGCCTTATCCGTACTGAATGGAAGAATTTAACTCAACGGACCGTGGACTGTCTGGACTGGTCCCATTAGTACATCAAAAATGACCCATACGTATTGTCAGGCTAATACGATCAGCCATCCAAACCTGCCTGGAAGGACCAAGGACTGTTCAGACTGGTCCATCAGACAATGATAAATCGACCCATACGTACTGATAGGCTGATATGATCAGCGTTATATGTAGTGCATAAAAGTATTTAACTCATTTGACCATTGACTGTTAAGACTGGTCCCATCAGTACATGAAAAATGACCCATACGTACTGATAGGCTGATACGATCAGCCATCCATATTGCCTGGATGGACCAAGGACTGTCCAAACTGGTCCATCATTCCATGAAAAATCAACCCACACGTACTGATAGGCTGATATAATCAGCCTTATACGTACTAAATGGAGGGATTTAACTCAACGGACCAAGGACTGTCCAGACTGGTCCATCAGGCCATGAATAATCTACCCATACGTACTGATAAGCTTATATGATCAGCCTTATCTGCACTGAATGGAAGGATTTAACTCAACAGACCATGGACTGTCAGACTGCTCCCATTAGTACTTATACGTTCAGCCATCCATACTGCCTGGAAGGACCAAGGACTGTCCAGACTAGTCCATCAGACCATGAAAAATTGACCCATACGTATTGATAAGCTGATATGATCAGCCTTATCAGTACTGAATGGAAGTATTTAACTCATCGGACCATGGACTGTTAAGACTGTTCCTATTAGTACTGCATGGATGGACCAAGGACTGTTCAGACTAGTACATCAGACCATGAAAAATCTACCCATACGTACTGATAGGCTGATATGATCAGCCTTATCCGTACTGCATAGAAGGATTTAACTCAACAGACCAGGGACTGTCCAGACTGGTCCATCAGGCCATGAAAAATCGACTGATAAGTACTGATAGGCTTATATGACCAGCCTTATCAATACTGAATGGAAGTATTTAATTATACGGACAATGGATTGTCCGGACTGGTCCTATAAGTACATGAAAAATGACCCATACGTACTGACAGGCTGATACGATCATCCATCCATACTGCCTGGAAGGACCAAGGACTGTCCAGACTGGCCCATCAGGCTATGAAAAATCGACCCGCACATACTGATAGGCTTATATGATCATCCTTATCGGTACTGCATAGAAGGATTTAACTCAACAGACCAGGGACTGTCCAGACTGGGTCCCATCAGTACAGGAAAAATGACCCATACGTACTGATAGGCTGATACGTCAGCCGTCCGTACTGCCTGGCTGGGCCAAAGATTGTACAGACTGGTACATCAGGCCATGAAAAATCAACCCATAAATACTGATAGGCTAATATGATCAGCCTTAGCCGTACTGAATGGAAGGATTTAACTCAAAAGACCATGGACTGTCTGGACTGGTTCCATCAGTACATGAAACATTACCCATACGGACTGATAGGCTTATACGATCACCCATCCGTACTGCCTGGATGGACCAAGGACTGTCCAAACTGGTCCATCATGCCATGAAAAATCGACCCACACGTACTTATAGGCTGATATGATCAGCCTTATACGTACTAAATGGAAGGAT